>OMKR01022587.1:2149-20982 GCA_900302355.1 Cyttopsis rosea | reverse complement strand
GCTCCGTCTCTCTCACGCTCCCCGTCTTCTCTCCTCTCCCGGCGCTCTGTGTCGTCCCTGTCCTCCCTCCTAGTTCTGTCCTCCCTCCTGCTCCTGTCCTCCCTGTCCTCCGGCTGCTCCCTCCTCTCGTCCCTGCCGTCTCTCTTCTCATCCCGCCTGTGCCTGCCCTCCTCCTGGGGGGGGTGCCGGGTGAAGGAACCCGGCTTCTTTTCCGAGTCCGACGGTATGCGGCCACGTCTGTCTGTGTCCACAGACAGACGTGTGTGAGAGTCCACGTCCAGAGGGGCCCTGTGGCCACGGGAGGGGTCCGACGGTACCCTGCTGCGGCGTTCCGTGTCCAGGGGGACGCTGCCCCACCGGTCGCCGCCCTGCGGCAGCCACATGGGGTTGGCCCGGATGTCGGAGTCCCCCCGGGACACCCGCACCCCCAACTCCGACACCCTGTCCACGTCCATGGATGCCGGGTGGCCGTTCTTCACTGGCACGGCTTTGGATTGGTTCACAGTATTGCTCTCTGTCCAGTGAGGAACCAATCAGCACATTACAAGTGAGAGATGAAGATAAATCAGTACATTCTTTCATCTGATACTTATGATAAAAAAATCGACTACTGAATAAAATCCAAAGGGGCCTCCTGTTTCGATAAGCATTATAATTCTGCTGTTATTCTATTATATGCCATTATAAGGATTGGGAAACAAAGAAACAAATTGCAATTTTTGTTTCTTTAGTTCAAAACCATGGTAAAATATTAAATCCTTGCACACTTCAGCAGTTGTGCACATTATAAATCTATAAACCTTTAGGTTTAATTCTAAGCATTAGACACATTAAAGAAACAGCACAATACAAATACACTGATTCACGTGTAAACAGAAATATTCATCTTAAAAAAATGTGTGACACTTTGGGGAATCCATTTGTTTTCTTTCCATCCCTACAAATCTACCCACCATTCTCTGGGATTTCTTTGAGCACCCCTCTGTCAATTAGCTCCTGGCGGGTTTTCCTCACGGAAATCCTTCGCTCCAAAACTGAAATTGAAAAATAGAAAAATACAAATAAAGTGTGAAAAATAGAAACGATAAACGCAAAAATTCACTCAAGTCGATACAGTACCGAGCTTATCAGCCCTACCGATGGAGGTTTCAGCAAACTTCTCGCTGGGTTTCTTCTTCCTCCATTTCCAGGGCTTGAAGATCTTGCCCAGGCTGTAGAACTTGCCCTTGCGCTTGGCCGGAGGGGTCCCGTCGCCAGAGTTGCCCCCCTCGCTCCCCGTCGAGCTACGCTGCAGGTCCACCTCGTCATCTGTAACGCAGGAGAGAACCGCCATGCCGCACTGTGATGAATCCAGTATGGATGTGACTATGCCGGGTAGTGCCAAATCTAGAGCTGCTGTTAGATTGTCGTCATGCTTTGAGCACGAGCACGGGGGTGGCGGGGTGAAGCCCGTCCACATTCCACTATTTTCAGCCCGTGGAGCTTTCTCAGCTGTTGGGCTGGAGAGCTGGTAACACAGACTGTACCATCTAACGCATTTAGGTCGGGCAGAACAGACAGCTGTTTGTTTGACAGAAACATTGCCTGTTCGTCACCCAATTTGCTCCAACGGTAATGAGGAAACGTATGATAGATGCTTTGTTCAGCTCATATCATATTTGTTATGAGCTTATCGTTATCGTGAATGACAGCAACAGAACCTGGATGCGAGCACCAGATACACAAAACATGCCTCCCGCCTCCCTGACAGAAACCATGACTCACAACTTGTAGTTAAGATACTTTTCCGTTTTGAAAATTGCGAGACAACTGGGTGTGTGTTTGTCTTGTCATTGTTAGGCCATGAGTTGCTTGCCATCAGTTGCGTAATCCTAGGCGTAAAGCAATTCACATTGCTTGAACTTAAACACCAGATAGAGCACGCAAAAATGAACCTAATCAGTTGCAAAATTTGATGAAAAACAATAGGAAATCTTCTCAATAAAACAATTCAATAGATTATATTATACAGTCGGAACATACCAATTACCCGTTTTCCATTACATTTGTAAAACAGGAGGCATCAAAATAAAGCCTAACAAAAAACAAACAAACAAACAAACAACCACTCACCCATATTTCATGTCCACAAGCCTGATGAGGCAAATGCTTTGCTAGCCAAGGCTTTCATGTATGACACTCCTGGCCTTTATGCGCCAATACAAACAGAGCTAAGACTGAAAACACTACTCTAGGTCATTCACATACCAGGCAGAGATGCTTGCATGACGGCGACATTTGTCAACACAATAAACTGGCTCCAGGGCTGGTTCTGACCTCCCAGGGGCCCGAGGAGAAATTCTGCTTGGCGACCCCCTACCTGACCCGTGTAAACCATTTACCACAGTCACAACCCCGACACCCCCGAGCAGCTGCAACAATATATACAGACAGGTGACAAATCAAAAGAAAAACCAAGTGTCTTAGTAAGGTGTTGGGCCACCACGGCCCAACTGAAGGGATGGAACATCATTCTTCCAAAAGATATTCCCTCATTTGGTGTTTTGATGATGGTGGCAGAGAGCACTGTCTAACACGTCGGTCCAAAATCTCCCATGGGTGTTCAATTGGGTTGCGATCTGGTGACTGAAGGCCACAGCATATGATTCACATAATTTTCATACTCAAACCATTCAGTGACCCCGTGCCCTATGGATGGGAAAATTGTCACCCTGGAAGAGACCACTCCCATCAGAATAGAAATGTTTCATCATAGGATAAAGGCGATCACTCAGAACAACTTTGTATTGATTTGCAGTGACCCTTCCCTCCAAGCGGACAAGTGGACCCAAACCATGCCAGCAAAATGCCCCTCACATAACAGAGCCACCAGATCCCCGCACTGAGGGGATCCCCGCACTGAGGGGATCTGGCGGGAAATATTGGAACTACATATTACATTATTATAGCTGTTTGGCTAAAATGCAAGTTTAAATGATGAATAAATGATTCGTAGTTGACAAAAAACACCCAACACTGATTTTAAAATGTGTCTATTAGGGGTGCGAGTCTCACTATTCGTTTTCGATTCTTGGGGTCACGATTCGATTTAAAATCGATTTGATTAGACAGTAAGCTTGGGCGATCGTGAAACTTTTCAATCGTCCAATCGCGCCCCCGAGCGAACACCGATACACAATTCCATTGGGAAGAGGGAGGGTGCGCACACAACTGCACACATCATCGCATGTCACGCATCGCATGTATGAGTTTCAATAAAAAATGAAAATTTAACCTTGAATAAATTGGATTTACTTATACTTCACCTTTAATTATGGAAATAAGTATTTTGTGTATATCAAAATATACTTAACAGTAGATCATTTCGTCAAGTTTTTCGAGCATAAACCTCTTAACACATACTGCAGATGCAACAGTTGAGTGTGTGTTGATACAGAGCATGTAATGAACATGTAACTGGCAGTTTAGTCCTCTGCAATAATTTGAAAACAGCAATGCAGCCCTGGTACAAATGGCAAAATAAAAAAAACAAAAAAATAAAAAAACAGTTGCAGAGATAAAACTGGTAGCAGCATTTTTCATCTACAATTCCTCAGCAACTTCAAATGAACAAATGAAATCAAACAAGGCCTGCTCCATTTAGCTCCAAAGTGCTGTAATCAGATCAAACAAGAACTGTGCTACATTTTGCTGTAAAATGCTGTAGTCAGTGGTTGACTTTTTAAATGTGGACTGTGGAGTGTCCTTTACTGTCCATCACTGGCTGGAACTTCTAGGTTCTTTTTCAGAAATAGAAGCTGGTCGGCGCATTGTCCGTTGCAGTATTCTCACAAACCATGGGTGGCAGTAGAGAGAAAGTACCGTGTGAAGCAGGAAGTAGTAAACGAAGAACAATAAACAGCAAACATGGCTGCACGCACAGCATCGGAGCTTGTTTATGCTGAGGAGGAATTGCTGTTCATGGTGGTTAAACTGACAAAAGCGCCGAAAAGGAGCTGGTCTGTCGGCCCGTTCCATGCAGGGACAGGAGAGGAAGTTTGAACCCATGTCCTGCTCAACATTTTATTACAGAGGAACTTACTGAACTATGGAACGGAGTCAGTGTGTAATTACCCTCCCCCATTGCAAGATTCTCTAAAAAGAAACTGCACATAAATACCAATAAAAATGTTACCTTTTATTTGTAAGCTGAACTTTACAATGATCCTGTTAATTTACAATAAAATCACCAAACCTGAATGAGCTGTTTGCATTACTATTTTGTCTCTGTGCCAAAAAGGAGAATTGGTAGACTTGGAATTTCACATCTGACTTCTGCTGCGGATCAATTTTGGCCAACGTGTCAGAAGTAAAACAGCAAAACGCTGATCTCCCATCGTTCCAGGGAATGCCCCTCGTGCAAGCGAGCCAACCATTTACAGTTCTTAGGAGAACAAGAAACTACATTAAAAACGATTTTTGGAATTTGAAAAAATTAAATAAAATAAAAAGACAATCACGATTCTTACGTGAATAGATTTTTTCCCGCACTCCTAGTTTTTCTAGTTATTGTCATGTTCATATATGTTACCCCTGCCCTTTACTTCGACCTCGTGCCCTTATATGTGACCTCTACTTGTACGTTGTACTTACAGTCTTTGTTGTACTTAAAGTCCTATCTGTTTGTGCTACTACGTAGTTGTTGCTTGCCCTGCCACAAGAATTTCATTGTCCAGAATGACCTTGTGTTGTACTGTACATTTGACAATAAAACACTTTAAACTTTGAACCTGAACTTTGAACTCCATTCCAGAAGGTGAAGGAGTTCATTAGAGGCATCACTGCCACTGCAAACTTTAATAGACCTACTCGGCCTGAATGGTCCTCCTTTTACTTCAATACCTTGCAATGTAGCTGCAAGTGAAAGGTTTCAGTGCAGCAGATTGGGTTTTACCAAACTGCCACAGAAAAACAACACCCCCGCTGTGTATATGTGAGGAGGGAAATTCTTAGCACAGAAAACCCCTTATTTTGTTCCTGCGAGGCATGCTTCTGCAGCCTTTGGACCCAAAGCCGCCAACATTACTGATGTAAACCTGCTTTACAAACAGCCGAGCAGCGAGCCTGGGCCTGCAGCAGAACAGACCAGAATCAGATTGTATCCCAGAGAGTCAGAGAAGGGGCTTTCATTCAAAATGTATCTATTGTTGCATTTCACCCCAATTACACAATGCAAAAATTAAAGCTGCTTCACTTCAAAAACATAATGTACAAGCAACATTTATAGAGGAAAATCTAGGCTATGTTGAATAGCCTGGCTTCCAACAGCCTCACAACAATCATTTTTGTCTCTATTGACCATGCCAACATCCTCTTCTTTTTATTACCCTTCAATGTAATCAACTTGGTGCTCCAAGAAGAACATATGTAATGGAGAGCAGAGCGTGAAATAAATAAAAAAGGGTGAGGGAGGCCATTAAAGAGCACAATGGGGGCTGCTCTTTAAATAGGGAGTGGAGGAGTTTCCAGGGATCAAGAGTGCCTGGGCTAATCATAGTCGCCGGTCCTGAGAGGTTTCCCTAAGGGCGTCCTCACATGTAGCAGTAAAAGTGCTGCCCGCCTCACGCCACATTAACACTGCATCCAGAACAATGGACCGCAGCTCAGATGACGCTACTGCGTATCCCATGCTGCCCAGCTAGCGTTAGTTAGCTACAAGTATTTACACTCCTGAGCAGCTTCTTTGTGATTGGTCGGCCGAAAAATAAAAAGGGAGGCTTTTCTGAGGAAAAAAAAGGTCATTGAAACTTTTGGAAGCACTCTGCTCTGCCAGTGCAGCACTTTTTAATTTAAAATTGCTGCATTCTGAGCACCTTGTTCCCGCTTCTCGTATTGTCTGCAAAAAAAGGTTAAAAAAAAAAAAAAAAAAAAACCCCTATGTGTAAATACCGTCTTGCGAAAGGTGAGCCGCTGAGCTACCGTGGCTCGCACGGTTTTCCTGAGGTACATGCTGATGTACTGGGGGAGGTGAGGAGAGGGGATGAGTTAAGAGTTATAAATATATTGTGCTGCATGGGATGGAACCAGACCCCATGCCGAAAGATAAGAGGGAGAGGCTGGGGGTAGCGGCCCCTTGGGCTCCCTCGCCTTGTGGGATGACACCCCACACCAGCGAGGGGTGGGGGAGATGGAGAGCCTTCAGCCTCGTGGCTGAGGGGTGATCTCTTTACATACTCTGCTACACTATACAATCTGAGTGGCACATCCAACAAAATAAATTGGTTTTAAACACTGGTTTTAAACACACAGTATGTATACAGTAAAAGAGAGCAACTGCAGGAATATCAGGGTAACCATGATATGGTAATGTAATGACCTCAACCTCTGAAAAGCACTGTATTCAATTTTCCAAATCAATTATTTATACCATACACCCTCTATTTCTTCAGGCTTCTAGTCTAGTTCCCCGTTTTCCTTTACCATCAACCCAATCTATTACATTCTCACCCCCCCTGCCTGTCTGAGGCTTTCCTTCAGCTCCTAGAGGCTAAAGAGGCTCCCCACAGATGTCTCCAAAGAAGCTTTGAGACACCGTGATCTGTCCCTGTAAAAAACAGATTCATATATTTAGCCCGGCGCTGCCATGCTGTAGTCCAATCTCTTTCCAAGGTGTCGAGTTATCCTTCTGCCATGGGCCTGGGGAGTGTGAAAAATGATGCCAAGTCATAAGAATACTTTGGCTCGGTTGTGGTCTGCAGTGGAGCTCAGCGCTGTAATACAGTGTAAAGTATGGTATAGCGCTGGGTCCAACAGAGGCTCTGTTGGCAGGCGCGGGAGCAGATAGGCTCCCGGGGCGGAGGTAAAGCCGCTCTACATAAGCCCAGATCAGTCTCATCCCAGGAAGGTACTTTGAGGTCCAGGGAGAGGGCACCCGTCGCCCAGCTACGCCATCCATCACAGTATGGTGCACTCCATCTCTTTACTACCGTGCTCATCCAACCCCTTGTCACACTGAAGCTGCCTTCTTCTTCTCTTTCTTGCCCCAGGTAACCCACGCTGCCTCATTCTTCCTGTACTTACTTACCTGTATATTGGTGCCACTCCTTCCCTTCCACTCACTCTGTATATCGAAAGTTCCCCCGAGTTATGGACCGATATAACATGTTATTTACCAAGATAAGATTTTCAATTCTAAAATTAAGTATTGTTGGCAACAGATCCATCACCTTTACCAAAAAGTAAAGACATCAGTAAAGAGCATTATTAAAAAACGATTGACTTGTAAATACATTATTCTCCATTAGACATCCATCATGCTTCAATGTGACAAAAGAAGGAGAGAATCTATTCACATTTCTTATACCCAATGTGTGTCATATGATTTTTGCATTTTATTGGGAAGATCCTCCAATAGCGATATGTTAGTCTGTACGAGGCCAAACTGAAAGGAGAGGGAGAAGAGAGAAAGGGCTACAGACCATGTGCAGTGGCATCAGAGAGGCAAGAGCCATGAAAAATACATGGTGGGTGGTGTGGGTGGAATCAGAGGATTTAACACTGTTTGGACAGCCATGGGGGCAGTCCCAAAACAGATGGGAGTATGTGTGCAGAAGGGAGGTATGAAGACAGAACCACATAACTCACAGCGAGGGGCGGGAGGGTGAGCTAGTTCAAGGAGTTGACATGAGTTAATCTGCTAGAGGACAGTGGAGGAGGAGGAGGGAGAATAGAAGATAGACAGACCATATGAGACATTATGTGTCATGGAAAAAAATACAGCCATGAGGAGGTGGCTCAGAAGAACTGACTTTAGCAACCAGCAAAGACCCAAGAGATAGGAAGTAGGAGGATGCTAATAAGAGTCAGAGTTGCCTATAGGAGGAGCATGAAATGCAAAATGTAGAGGGGGTGTAAAGAAAAAAAGACAAGTAGAAGCTAAACCCAGAATTGTGATCTGAGAGCCAGTCGTGGATGACAAGTGAGCAATGGGATGATGGTTACCTGGTCATACTCCAGCGCCCCGGGATAAAGAGGCCAGCCCAGGAAAAGCTCTGCTATCACACAGCCCAAGGACCACATGTCTATGGCTTCACAAAATGGCAGTCCCAGGATGATCTCTGGAGCCCTGCAGAAGGAACAAATGCATGGCAAAACTGATGATATGAATACACACAATAACTTCACAAAACAGTCAAATAAAACTGGTAATTTACATAGATACAAAATCATCTTTACACAAATCTCGCTAGTGTTATTTAAAGGTTCTTCCATAAATGCCTTTTAAAAACGAGTCATCTACTTCTGAGCTACAAAGCGTTTGTTCTGAGGATATCAAATTGACAGTTATTTTATTTTTATCCCGCTATTTCACCATTAATTCACCGCACTGATGTTTCGAGCAGATGGTCAGTTTTACCGTCCTCAAGGTAGAGGTGTGTGCTGAATGCACAGTGGAACAAGACAGTTAGCTAGTGTGCTCTGCCTGGGCTAGACGGGGAATCATCAGATTAAGCCAGTGTGTTAGCAGGTCAGCCAGGCTGGGATCAGGACATTGAAAGGCTGCGCTGTCTGCTTCAGGGAACTGGGAGAATTAGAAGCACCGCCGCCGCTACGGCAGATAAGTGCTGGTTCACTGTAACCGCAAGTAACTCCGGAATAGCACCGTAATACTGAGTCACACGTGTAGCCACTAGTGACGCAGCCCTGTCAGCACCAATATGGGTAAGACAGGCTGACAACTGTCCTGACCAGACTGTTTGGAACACGACATCTTGCCTCCAGCCATATTATGAACTTTTGTTTATTTGTATAAAAAGGAATTTTTTGTTATAAACCGATTTGATTTAGGTTTATAACTCCACTATGAAAATACATTTACATAACATATGTTTAAATCATTTAAGAGTAGATGCATATTGAGATGTAGTGCTGGTTTGCTTAATTGTTAGATGTTTATTTATTTATTAAGTTTGGACTTTTGGGAGATTTAGTTGTAGTGGGTATGACTACTTCATTTGTTATACTCTAAGTCGCTTTGGTAAAAAACTACATAAGCGTCTGCTAAATCATGTAATGTAATGGATGATATTTAGTGCTTAGCTTATCTTGTCTTAGAATACATGACTTAATTAATAACATTGAATGCAAAACCACGGCAGTTATGGCAATGGGAAAAGAGATGTTACCACAAAACCCCACAAACAGATACAGGACATGTGTTGAAACCCAGTCAGTAATTTCACGGAATAACCAACTATAAATCAACATATTCTCATCTATACGTTTGTAGTTGTACAAAGCCAGGAATACAGAGCTGGGAAACCCTGTGCATATACAGTATATATATTGAGCTCAGGTAAACTGATCTAGCGTATAGGTAGACATCTAGCTGCAGAAATCTTTGTAGCTTGATGTCACGATTGATGAATGATGGAACCTACATGTTGCAACAGCTAAGCGTGGCCTAAAATAAGTCTGCGACTACTCAATCCCATGGGTCATAGCAAATGCATACAACAGCTGGTGTAGCAGGTCACATAGCAGAAAAAAAATATATAGCAGTTGTGCCAACCTTTTCAGTGTAAAAGACTCAGGCCTATTAACGATGAGAGGTGTTTCCTGGAGGGGTTAGGTGGAGTGAGTGCTCCACATAAAGCAGCATTGCTGCTGTTCTTCAGGATACGCTGCTCGGAAAGGCAGGGTGAACTAATTAATAACCATACTCTGCTTCTGGTGTGGATCAGGTATGATCTTCAAACAATCTGTCATGCACCAGCTAAGTGTGTGTTGAAATGAAGGCCTACGTGAGCAAGAGAATCACATATCTTCCTGCTTACTGTCTGAGTGACTGTAGATAACAGTAGTACTAAGCCCGCTGCTAACAATGGAAAACCTGGCAGACATGTACTGTAGGTCAAATCAGTGAACAACAAAACATGGTCTCTCTCCATTAGAATGTATTTCCATGTGAATTCCACTTATCCCCACATGCATATGTCTAATTTATTTTCAAGATTTCCCAGTGGTGACTTTGGATGTTTGCCAACAAAAGATCTACTGTAGGTAAATACACCCCGAATATAGATACACTGGGACAATTCAGTGATTTAACATCACTGACTATGTTGACCTGGTTGGAGGTTCTATTCTTATTAATGTGTTATAGAAGCTGTCAGAACAGCGACGGGAGGACAGGAAAGTTAGACTATTAACAACATAGAGTAAGCAGGAGCCAGCACGCCGTTCAGTTTCATCTTGCATCACTGTACATACGGTTAGGTTTAACCTGAACTAACCCACAAATCATATTCGGTGGATGTTTGTAGCCACAAAACATGAGAATGTTCATCATGGAACTGCAAATTGCTTAGATATGCCGATGGGAACTAAAACACTCAGTGTGCCACTTATTAATGAATCTACAGTATTTTGCATTTGTTAATTACTTTACCATTACTTGCCTCAAATTACTTAAAATACTCCTTGGTTTAAAGAAGGAAAAAGGCTCTTATGCTGCTTTGTTCATGCTTGCATTTCCAGGCGAGTGTCACCATGGTTACATGGCCCAATCTTAATCAATGGTACTCATATGCACCACTCGTCTCATGACACCAAACCTAATCTCTTGCTTGAGGATATGACCTGCAAATGCGAGGGTGGGGGCACCATCATTTGTATAACAGATACACATAGAAAAACATCACCATAGACGGTGATGATTTTATTTAGTTTAAATATGAAGTAACTAAATCACAATTACAAGTGCAGCTACAATGATGAGCCATATTAGTTTGACTGCCAATTAGCAGAAGACCTATGTGCCAGCTGTGAAAAAAGTCTGACAATTGGCACTCCAACATCTGAGCAGGCAACACATGTCTACTAACAGTGTTCCAATGGGCCAGATTATATTTGGGGAAAGCAAAATGATGCATTTATCCCACAATGTCTGTTGCCAACTATTAAAAATGGTGGGGGGACCATCATGGTATGGGCGATCATCTCATGGGAGTCATTGTGTCCAATAATTGCTCTGGATGGTTGTGTAATGACCAAGGTCTATGTGGCCATTTTACAAGAGCAGGCGCACTCTATACTGACCTCTCATGTTGTTCCCATATTCCAAGATAATGCTCCCATATAACACCACGAACCAAATTCAGTGTTTTCATGAACACCTGGATACAGTCAACTGCCTTCCATGGCCTTCCTGATGGGCTGATCTGAACATCATTGAACCTTTAAGCTAAGTTTTGGAGCCAAGTGTACAAAGTATATTTCCACCGCCTCCAGGCTTTTCCTCTTACATCCCGCTACACACAGTTCAGGACTTGAATGACAGCATTCCAAGAGGGATTGCAGCTGTTCTGTAGGCAAAGGGTGGCCCTAGTCCTTATTAGGTCCTCAATGTTAATATAATGATATGATACATTTAATTTTCTTTACTTTGTTCAAACCACTGTACACACACACACACACACGCTTCTTATAAAGCTTTGTAAGCATTCAGTTCCGCTTTTAACTAACCAGGTCCAGCTGGAGCAACGCCTAATTAAGGTCGTCACCTTTAAAAAGCTCTTAATTCAAAGCTTAGGTCACTCCAAGGAAATGACCACACTTGGCCAGTTTCCTGTGCATTCTGTAAAATCTAGAATGTCACAAGCCATGGCCTTCCGTGACCCTTCGGCTTTCACCAGGCTGTTCTGCAGGGATGGGATAACCGCAGGGGCGGTCAAAAAGTGCACAGAAGGGGCACAGGAGGATTGTTGTTGACGTCCTCGTTTTCCTTTTTATTGTTATTCACGCAATAAAGATTGAAGTTTCTGTCCGAGTGTTGCATTTTTCCCCCAACAATGTTAACACAAACAAATGTTTGGAAAGGAATTCATTTGTGAAGTGGCATTGATCGTCCATGTATTTCAAGGTGTAATTTAATTGAATATCGACTTAACAGACTCGTGTTAAATCTGTAGCAGAGCTAGAAAATCCCTATCCTAGTGAGAAATAAAAACATTCTTACACAAACACTGAACTCTGACTTTTCTTTAGGATACAATTTAAACAAAATGCTCAAATGCTGACTTTACGAAAAGAAGAAAAAGCACATGGCACTATCACGATTCTCTGAGATATTCACTTTGATAGTTTATGCATTTCAGTCAAAAAAACAACAACATTTGCTGTGTATACACACACACAGAGAACCCTAAGAAGTTACATGTAATACCATCTACTACTCTATCAAACTTCCTAGTCTCCATTATCCAGCTCCCCTTCCAGACCAGACTAATGGATCCTTCCTAATGCCGTTTACTGTGTGACTGACACCTTAAACCCCATCAAAGCTCTGACCTAACGGTAGTTTGTTCTCTTGCCTTCTCTAAACTTCCGCCACTGCAACACGTCCCTGTGCCCTGTGGTCTTCCATTAAGCATCAGAATGTGGCTCATTACAGAAGACTCAAACTGAATTGTGTGGGATGCATCGTTGAGCTCCTTCTCAGAGCCCTAATAACAGAGATATCTTGTGCCACCATTACACTATAAAAGTCAGGGTGAACTGATTAATGACATCTGGAATCCGGAGATATGTTTGTTAATTCCTGTTCATGTTTCATTAATCCGCAGCTTCAGACAAGAAAATATACATCCTTTGTTACATTATTCAAGCACACTGCAGTTTGCATGGAAACCTCCCCAAGTGAAATACTGGCATAACATTCATAATATTCAAAATAACATTCAACAACTCATTTAAAGTCCCTGTAGATCCAGTCAAGGAGGGAGCACTTCAAGCCAATCGGTGGGTATTACATAAACATTATAAACAGTTTTGTACCCTAACTGGCTTTCTGGGCAATTCCTTGATCTGAGAATAGTTGAATAAAACAAGAGGGGGAATCTAAGATATGCAAGTCCTTCAACTATTTACTGCCTTCTATTGATGAAACCATTAGTTTAAATATCAGCTAATCCACCAACAAAAAAAAAAGTCTAACTTAAATAATATAATAATTTAGTGAGGATACAGCAAATTGAAATTCAAGACGGCTGTTTTGGTTCAGATAACTTCTGATGAAGATTTTCCATCATTTTGCACCTTATTCTACCATAATTTCAGTGTATAAATTACATAGATCAAATAAATAAAATAATGGAAAAAAAATCAACAGATTAATTGAATATTCAAATAATTGTCAGTTGTAGCCGTACATTACTTATATTGACATCTCCTTCCACCATTTCAAAAAGGAGACATATCCAGCAGTTGTACAATATGCTCCATCACAAGACTAGAGCCTGGATTTCTGTTGTGTACAACCAATGTGCTGTTCTATAGTCATCACTAAACATATAATGATGCAATATTTTGTCTATTTAGTCTAGACAAAGTCAAATAAGACAGAGTTGTCTGAAATGACAGCTTTACCACATAGATGTGTGTTAACAGGAAGACAAAAAAAAAAAACACTTTCAGAATGTACCAATGGAAAAGGCACTTCTTCAAAAGGGCCCTCTTTGCACGCAACGTCTTGCTTTCTTTCCCTTCCACAGTGCAAGAGTTTCAGTTTCAATCTGCTCACCACGTACCACTGACAAATTACTATACATAGATCCTTCACACTTGTACAGAGTCGGGTTAAAGCATTTTAGTTTTTAAGATATGTTAAGAGGAGTTTCAAAAGCTGCATGTTCTACACTACGTCATGTTTGAGGCTTTAGGTTTATTGTCTACGCAGTGTTCTATCCAAAATGTAATGTGTTGGCTGTCACAGCTAGACTTGACTATGAATAAAGAAATTCTGCATAGACTACTGGCCCATCTCCAATGGAAGCCACGTGTCAGCAAACTCTCTAACACAAGTGCTACATCGTTGTCGAGTCCAGAATCAGCACACCACTGCAGCACGTATAACATGTGCACATTGCAGATGGATTATCAAGAAAGTATTACAAAATAAGCATTGCCTTTCCCTTGAAATTTCAAGTATTTGTGTTTTTGGAAGTCTTCACATTCAGCGACATTTTTGTTGCTCCATTGTAGATCATCATTGGACAATAACATCAAGCCCTCTCTCGGTCACGGAGTTCAGCAGTGTGCTCCTTCACCCCCAACAGCTGCTTCCCTTCCTCCCTCCCCGTCTCATCTCCTCAGCAGCTGAGATGGGAGGCTGCACAACAACACCATGCACGTCTGGATATCAGAGCAGGCACGGGAAGTGTTTTCAAACTAAGGAAAGTAACTGGAATGTCACGTCGTTGACATCTCACAGGTTACCGCCTCCAAATATGGACTAAATTGCAAACATTTAAAAGATAACTATATATAATGTCATTGTTAACAAGAGATCCAGAGGATTTTAATTTGCATTTCATTGGGACAAAAGAGGGCCTTGCACACTTTGCTTGCAAGACTCTCTGAATTCAATTGTTACTAAAACTAGTCTAAAACTAGTCTTAAAATACAGCATACACAACAAAATGTGTGTTTCACTAATCCGGCAAGGGCTTTATGTCAATAATATGTAGCTTTATAGTATCAGTGAGTAAAGACAGACCTACATATCAACCGGAGCAAAATAGAATTAGAGGTGGCCCTGTTTCTGTATGCTGATTAAACAAGACCTTATCCCTAGGGGTCCAGTTGCCTTGATCAAGATAGCAAAATGCCTTGTGAGGGTGAGACAACTTAACTTGGTATTCTAGGTTGGTTTCCAGTAGGTGACATTACTCCACTGGATCAATTATGAATTAAAGCAGTGCAAGTCAGCATCATGAGTTAAGGCCACCCATGGGTCCCACAAAGACTTAAATGATATGGTATCAGATATCATAAATCTTAATTCTGTGAGAACCACTCACATTGCCGGGATAAGGAAATGCAGCAATCTCGTTGGCACCAGTGTAAACAGACAAACCAACCATCAGTTGATTATCGTTTTGCAGACTTAATGTTGAAGTAACAACAGAATAAAGACGTGCAAAACTGAGGAATTCCTTCTATGGCGATTTCATATTCGCAGCCATGATCTCAGAATCCACAAATGTATCTTAAATGTATCTGTTGTCAGATGGAGGAACGCAGGGTAAAGTTAGGTCTGACTGGTTTATGGAAAACAATGCAACTAAGCCCTCCCAACACTTGCGGGAAGGGCGGAAAGTGTTCTTATACTGACTCATACACTGCAGAGTTACAGCGCTTTTAGTCAACTCAATTTGATAAACAAACAAATAGAGCCAAGATTAGAAGAGGCATAAACTCAGCTGAAGGCAAGGGCGAGTGTCAAGTGTAAATAACAGAAATATGTAATTAAAAAAAGGCTGTAAATTAAGATTATGTGGAAAGTATTGTATGTGTATGAGATATTCCTCATTACTTTGTCAAAAAATTAAAAAAATCACACTGCACACTATCAAAAAGGAGGTTAATTGATAAGGTGAAATTACAAAATCGCTGGCTCCACGATAGAATTGAGCTTTTCTGGGAGACTTTGTCAGGGACTGTAATTCCACGCACCCTCATTATGTTGTGAATTATTCATAGGAACATAGAGGGGGGTTCCAAACAACGATGACATAGCTTCTCTTTGTTGATCACTACACACATTGTAGTATAGTACAGTTGTGTTTCTATTTTTTTTTTTAAGTAAATAGCTCAATGACGTGACTATTTAAATTGGTGTAAATCA
This sequence comes from Cyttopsis rosea, assembly GCA_900302355.1. NCBI lineage: Eukaryota > Metazoa > Chordata > Actinopteri > Zeiformes > Parazenidae > Cyttopsis > Cyttopsis rosea. The sequence goes on along the minus strand of OMKR01022587.1, from coordinate 5,315 downwards.
TAAAAAGGTGGGAATTTGGGAAGGAGTCACAAAGGAAATTCCGAAACTTCCAGGGCAGCCCGGCTGCAGAGTGGGTAAGATTCTTATTAGCATTATATAGTAAGTCTTCAATATCAATAAAGTACTGAAGTCCCAGAATTTAGGCCCACGGGATCAATACAGTACCATCTTATACTATATAATATGCACTATATACACACTATATAATATACTATAGAATATGCACTATATACTATATAATATGTAGACGTACATCTACTTGGCCTTGGCTCCAATGATATTTAACTTCAATATTTTAAGTATTTCCCTTTAAGGAAAACCTCTTGTAGGCTCTTGTAGTCATCTTCCAGGAAGAGGCATTAAACTTATTGGTAACAAGATGCAACAAAGCCACTCAGTCAAAATAAAAAATATATATTTTCCATTTCGTTTCCCGTTTCAAGACCTAAGCTTACTGACAGAGAAGTGTCTTTCTCAAGACAACCTAATAGCATAACACATACTGAACAGGAGGATATTTATTAGCCATCATAACAACAAATCATTGTCCATGGGGCTGCTGTGACTTACTGACACATGGCCACAAATCATCCAGCGTGGCTTTTTGCAGGTGATATGTTTCAAGGTCTTATGGTACTCATAGCAATCTCTTCTGGAAAAAAAATAACCTTGTCACAAGGGTTTTTTTGTAGTACGAAGCTGATCTTGGACTGTAAATTTAATCTCTGCCTTTCATTTCCACAATTTTCTAAACTCCTACCAACTGAAATGGGAGGATTACTTCATGGAAAGGCTAGAAGGGCAGCTATTTGATGGCCACAGTTCACTTGCAAATAGTATTCAGCTGAAGAGTAGCAGGATATTGCTATATTATTCAATTCTGTTCATAACAATTTTGTCCATGACATCCTGCCAAATGCAGTGTGAGCTAAATTATAACATAAGCAAATTCCATGTTTGTGTTAAAATAACACTTTATTAATCCCTGGGGGGGAATTCTGGAACAGTAATGTCCTAATAGAAATGTACACAAGTTTTCACTTTGTGGGAATAATAATTCTTTAGTTTCCTTTATTAACTTCCATTTTTTAACTTCTTTGACCACCTGATGCATGCAATGAGTGATGATGGTAACCACCATAAGACTACTCTTCATTTTGACTGTGACCAAATTGCGAAGGAGAAAAATCATCTTGGTTGACGTTTCCTTTTGCTAAAACATATCGTCAGGAGACAGTCCACATCCTGCACAAATCCTGGGCCTACATATTGGACTGTTGTATGACTTTGAAACATCGTGGTCTTTGCCATCCTCGTTCAATATTGGAAAATCAACATTTAGGCCTAATAGACAGGTAGGTGGAACAATACAATGGAGGCAGGTTTAATTCATTTTGATATCGTACCAAGATACTATGTGTCTGCAAATGGTAAAGCTACAAAGAAAGAATTTTGCACAATGCAGCTTTAATTAAAAAAAATATTTGGGCCTATATTGTTAGATTTAATACTTGGCAGAAATCTGCATCATAAGTGAATACATCAAATTACTAACGTACAAAAGGCTCCACACTACTGGAAGAGCCTTTTTTCTCCCCTTCCTATTCTGCTGTATTGTTGGGATCAGAAGACTTCAAAACATCGGAAAAAATACAAGTGAATGCTGGCGTGATGTTGTGAGAATTTTCAACAACTACTAACATGCTAATTTTACACTGCAAGACATAAAGATGGAAACTGTCAAACATTAGTTGCAAGAAAATCTTTGTGGGTTCGATTTGCTTTGTAATTTAGTTAGAAGGATATTTTTGAGACTGCGTTTGCTAAAGCAGTGGATGTAGATGTGAGGAGAATAAAAAATAATCACTCTCAACACAGCGGCCGCAGGCACTACAGGGGACAGTGTGTAGTACATGGATTTATATCATGGTAAGGAACAGTAAAGATGTTCTGCAAACCTCTACATGATTTGAAAATAAAAGTAATAGTCCTGTACAATTTAAGTTCTAGATAAATAAGATCTATACAATGGGTCAAAGAAAACAATTTTAAATCTTTTTTTTTTTTATTATTATTATTTTTTTTAAACAGGCTAAATCAATCATGTTCCTCCTTTCGGCATCTGGTGTTGTCAGCCATTTACTCTGGTGGCCTTGATAAATGAGTGATGAGCTTTGTTAGCAAACTAAAAGATGACAGTTTAATGCTCGCTGCCTTGGGGAGATACATGGACTGGACATATTGACCACCAGAGATGCGAGATAACCTCCTCGTGTCAGAGGGAGGGTAACCACACACACACACACACACACACACACACACACACACACACAGCAACCAACTCAACTAACAAGAACACAGATCATGGCATGAATTCTATCTAAACTTACTGTATCTTAAAATCGTTGTAACATCAAGTTACAATCCCATTGCTCATAGAAGTTTACGTATATATGCCCCGTTTCTGATTCTGCAAGTATATCTGACGGCCCGGGAGGAAGGGATGTGAACAAGCTTGGCCTCCTAGTTACACCCAGAAAAGTGAATCCAGCCACGGAACAGCCCATGGGTAAACTGGGAGTACTGAAACCACTGCAATGAGTCCAAAGGGTATGAAACAGACCTAGAGAATTTGGGTGACATCCACGTTTAAGCAATGTATAAATATGAAAATCGTTTTTATCATCTGTGTACTGTCATTTCAATTTCTTGATTATTGTGGGCAACAAAGTGATATTTATAGCAAAAACACAACATTAACATTCCTCAAAATGAGAAACCAAGAGGTATTTAAAGTCTCTTTTCAGTTTAGGTTGTTTTAGTGACACATACGGTTGACAAGTGTAAATGTGCGGTCACTGTATGCATGGCATGCGACAGGCATCAGTCGCTCAATAAGCCCCAGGAACTTGTGACTTAAACAGGCCAGTAACTGCTCCAATGATGTAATATACCCTGGAATGTCACACTAAAACATAATAAATAAATAAATAAATAAATAAATAAATAAATAAAATAAATAAATAAAATAAATAAAATAAATAAAAGCTAACAGAACCGCTTAAGGGAAGGCTCGGGAGTAGGCTGAATCATGATTTCAAACTCCCTAATCAGACGAAATATCAGCAAAATTGACATTATAAATAAAAACCGATCCAAAGAACAA
>OMKR01022564.1:1286-21344 GCA_900302355.1 Cyttopsis rosea | reverse complement strand
GAAGAGGGGTTGGGGGGGGGGGGGGGGCAGACAGACACAGGACGCTGGATCCTGCGGTGGAGCTATAGCTATAGCTATAGCTAATCTATGAATGAATTATTATTATTATATAAAATTATTATTGACGTTAGAATTTAATTTGGATTAAAGATTTTGAATACTCATCTTGAGCATCTCAGCGTCTGACAGAGCTTTGAAATAACTGAACATTTAAGCTTTCTGCAAGCAATACAGCTAAAGATACGTGAATAAACATTTATAAAAGAGTGAACATTTTATTTAAAATATTTAAACATTAAAAAAATCTGTTTACTAACAATGTCTCCAATGTTTTCCTCGTTTTATTGTTTCTACCAATGCCACATTTTCACCGCTGATACAGAGTCTTAGTTTTAAAATAATAATTATTAATTAATAATAATAATAATAATAATAATAATAATAATAATAATAAGTTATATTTTTCGGCCTATAGGATGCACCGATCTGATCGGTGATCTTTTACTTAACATCATACATAGACTGGTGTTATTGGAACATTAAGCAACATCTAATATGTTCCAATTTGTCACTGTGTTTGCTTTTCTTTCGATTTCTTCAGATTTCTATATTGGAGATATTCTTTGATGCAATACGCTATTTCAGCCCAATATCAAATGGCCTTAATGTAACTCTCCAAAATGCATGCATTCATGTGATGCTGTATGTACAGTGAGAACAGCGCCGCTACCAAAGCAGAAAGGAAAGAGTCAATACAATTCTAAAGCAGTAAACTGAAGTTTGAGGAGGGAAATGTGTACACAAGTCGGTCCCATTTGATTTATATATGATGGAGCTCGAGCTCTGGAGTGAAGCATCCATCTCTGATTGTATGAAGGAAAGGGAGCAACATTTGATTTCTCTTTTAGGTGCGGAGGGGACCATACCTGAAAACATGGCATCTCTGTTGAAGGCTTCACTGGGACTTTGAAACCTTCCCCAATACAGTAGAACATGGTATGTGCTGAACCGAGACTGTACCACAATAAAACACGCTCCTGTAGCGCTAAGTGGATGGACACGCAGAGACTCGAAAAGTGCTTGGATACTAGAAAATGTTTGTTTGTTTTTTTGTTTTTTTTAATGGTGGAAATTATCTCTACAGACCACAAATACTTGAATCCATGACTGAACATTTGACGTTAGGAGTGCTGCTGTAAACGTGTTCAGATTCAGAAGAACAGAAGATCCAATCCCTTAAATCACACATTGCACCAGATTGTGAGAGCTCGGGGCAGTGGGTCCCTTAGGCCAAATAAGACAGTTTCTCTAAAATATCAAATATCACTCCCTGGGGTAGAATCCAGCCTGTGACACCTGGATGTTTTTGTAGACTGCATATTGTTTACATTGTATGTTTTTATTTTATCCAGTTGGTGTCAACTTTCATTCCTCCAAGAGGTTTCCCGTAGAGTACTGCCAGTTGCATCCCATTGAGACTGCATGGGTCTTCCCTGCTCCCCTTAAGTATTTGATACTCAGTCCCATGTCCTTTTAGTCTGGCACGGGGTTCAGGAAAGGTTGAATGAATATATAAATACAGGTTTAGGCTCTTAGTCAAAATTACATTTAACTAGTGAATTACATAAACGTGGTATAGACAAAGTAGACGTAGGACCAGTTTAGTTTCATCGAAATTCATTTGGCCGACCTTTTTAATATCACTTGAGTCAAATGATAGAATGTTGAAGGTATGAACTTTTATTCTGCTGTATCCATTCCATGAAATGCATTGGTGGTTACTGACGTCTGGAGGGGAGCATTGTTGAGGAAGCGGATGCTCCGTTTATGTACTGTATAGGTATCGGTGGTGTGTGGTTGCTGATAAACTTGTGTTGTTAAAAGTTTTATCAAGTAATTTGTATCTTTTTGTATGTTCCTGTTCAAATTGAATAATAAAATAAATAACAAATTATCGCCTTTTGCCATGGTCTGTAAGCATTGGAGCTGCTTCTGTGACAACCTGGAGTTAGTGGCGTGGTATTGGGAGGCGTGGTGGCTCAGTGGGTGGCACTGTTGTCTCGCAGCGAGAACTTGTTCTGGTCTTCTGGTTTCAAACCCAACCGGGGCTTTAATATGTTTCAACTGTTGAAATGATTTCCAAAAACTAGCAAAACACTAAAGGTAATTGGGCTATCACTAAGATAACTGTATATAATTTATATGGTGTTGCATTTAATAATCACAGTCAACCCCAATAAATGTTTTTGGTCATTCTGATTTATTTTCCTTTTTTATTTTTTTATTTTTTATTTTTTTATAACTAGTCTTGCCTTTTCTTTTCTTTTGGTGTTAGGCTCCAAAGTAACTTTTTATAGGGTTAGGGGAAGTTTGCGAGTCAGGTACAGTATATAGACACCGGCGATAACTTAAAATTGTTCATAGTGTTCCAGAGTTTGACACAGATATTCTGTTTAACAGATGGCAATGTGTTTCAATATAATTTCCAAAACCTTTAATAACATTTTTTAATTTTTTTATTTATTTTTTTTTTACACAATCCAGGCATTTTTCACAGTGTCACATACATGCGACTCACAGCACTACAATTGATTTATCACATCTTTGCCTTACATATAATGTATATAGTATTAGTGTTATTGCAGCTTTTTCCTACAATCTGTTGTGCTTTACGGAACTAAATGGAAGACTGAACTCCTGTTGCTTCCATATGTATCCCTCTAATTAACTTGAGGGAATATTTGAGCTAGCTAAATAACATAGTAACTGTTAATTACCACTCCTTTACAAACATTTCCCTACTAATACTATTCACTATCAATTGCCTCATTTAATTCTGACATCCTTTTAGGGTCAGGGTATACTATCCGAAGTTTTCCTAATAAACATGTAAAATAGAAAATGTAAAAACTGAGAATGCGTCCGTCAGTTTACTCGGCCCTGGGAGAGTAGCGTCCACACTTGTACCCTGTAAGGTGCGGGTCGCATGTTGTGGTATAAGTGAAATACAGAACTCCTTTACTCAGCTGACAGCTCAGGGAGTGGGTCCCTCGCTCCGGAAAAATGACGCATATCCCTGCAATATCGTTATAGAACACATCCCTGTCCCAGACCTCAAACCTCAGCTGGTTCCCTAGCTCCACCGAGCCGAAGTCATAAGTTGCGTTCCAAACGGGGTCGTTGTTGTCCATCAGTGTCTCAGTCTCCTCGTACAGGCCATTGTAAAATATCTTCACATAGGCGTCTGTTTTTGTGAACGTGTCTGCCCTCAGACCTGAGGCTCGATGGATCTTCAATTTGAGAGTTCCCCTTCCGGCCCTGAGTGGACAGCAGTTGTTGTCCAGGTTGGGAGTTGGGGAGCAGTTCTTAGAACCGAGATGGTCTTCTTGAAGCCGATTCTCCCGAATATACTCTGTGACCGAGCTCTTCAGGTTTTCTTTGACCTCTGGGTCCTCCACCAAATGGTGGAGGGGGAAGATGGCGTAGGAAACCACATCGGGGTTGTCGTGGAGGCTGTTCATCCAGCTGTAGTAGGACTCCGACGGATCATCGTGATAAAGGAGGTCTGGGAAATACCTGTCCCCGCCGATGACTTCGATGTTATGGGTCATGAAACCCTTGTAGAAGCCCATGCTCATATTTCCCTTCAGGAGGTCGTCACATTTGTTGGAGTAGGATGCATTGGCTGGCAGGAAACCCAGCGCTATCCTGAGTTCAACGTTCAGGCAGTTCTTGATCTCTGACTCGGAGAAACCCTTCAACGTGGCCAGACAGGTTCTGAAGGCGGTGACTCGCCTCACCTTCCCACCAAGTTGGACCTGCAAAATACAGTATGTACCCAGACACAGATTGACAGACAATCGGCCCCCGGCCACAAACACCGGAAAGGAATTTCACTTCATGGAGTTTGGCAGTAAAACATTTAAAGGAATATCATCCTATAATGGCCACCGTTACCACCACTATCGGCAATCAAATGGTCAACAAGTGACTGTGCAGTTGCAAGCTTTGTGATTGTAGGGAGAGGGGTCCTCACCAAAAGGTCACAGACATGGAGTTACTAGTTAGTCGGTGGTTTGGTATGAATATCCTGTCCATTGCAGGACAATTGAAGTGATTGGACACAGAGGCCCAAAATGTCACTTCTTGGGGCCTCTATCTGTAAAATGTCTTGTATTTTCAACGATACCTGGTGGATGTAGTGTGTTCCATACGTGTCGATCAGCCGTCTGTACAGTGCTCTGTTCTGGCCCATGTCCAAGCTCCTCGGAAGTCGTTTGAGGTGTTTGGCGAACTCCGTGCTGAGCTGAGGGTGGTCAGCCAGCCTGTAACTGAGATAACAAAAAACAGGAGTTTAACCATAACACATTTGCATTGATCCTTGAGTTATCTTTGATATGAAAAGCTGAATAAGCAATATAATTCACCATAGCGGCTTGTTCAATAAACAATGAATTGAGGCTTTTTTTTTTTTAAAGGCTTTTAAAATCAGCAATACTTGGCCATATCACTGGATTCACTTGAACATGTTATGCCTAAACACAAAATATGTAGAAAATCCACTTTGGACTGCTGTTCATTACTAACAGTTGGTTTCTAGGCACCATATTTTATAGCCAGAGCACTTATTTGGTGTAGTTGCTGCATTCTAGCAGTAATCACACACACTGCCTCAGTTATTTTTACACTATTGGAAAATACCTAAATTCGCATCCGTTAACCTACTGCACAGTTTGACCTTTTACCTGTAGTAGGTGCAGCTGATCTCATGGATAGCAAAGGTGGCCTTGTCCACACTGTGCTGGGAACGAGCAAACTTGGCCATGTCTGAGCGGCTCCCCCCCAGCACCGCCTTGCCCATGTTCTCCAGCCTGAGCCCCAGGCCCCAGTTGTTGTTGACCAGGGAGTTGGAGCTCCGCAGCAGGGAGTCCACCGAGTGGTGGAGGGCGCTAGAGAGCTGCTTGCTGCAGCGGCTGAAGGGACGCCAGTCCAACACTGCTGCTGGGAGCTTCTCCGTCTGCAGGGGAACAGAACGAGAAGGGATCACATGATTATGAGTGAAACAGGGTGAGTGAAACGGAAGAGGTAGAAACAAAGGAATGTAAGCAGGGAAGAGCAAAGGAGGGAGACATGCGGGTTGGATAGAGGCAGGAATGAAGGTAGGATAGATTAAAGTGGTAATCCGTAAAGTTGTTTTGTTAAGACATCCTCTATTTGATCCCAAATTTTTTCAGCTGGAACTTTTTAAGAAACGTCTATTCAATGTATGTATTCCTCTTATACGCTGTTTCCATTGTAGGTGGTGGGGTCCGCCTTTCCGGGCAAGAATGCAAAGTTAGCACAGGGCAAGAAGTGGAAGACAGCCACTTGCCTGTCTGTGCTCAGTAAACTGTCGATATGGAAGAAAAAATATCCCCACCATCTCAACTGACCAACAAAACAAAACAAACCAATGTGACCGATGAGAAGAGGGCAATATTTGGAGACAAGCCAGTGACTGTCTTGAGTCTGTCAGAGCGAAGATGAGAGTAAACCCGGATGTTTAGGAAAGAACATTTCACTTTCTCATGCAATTCTGGGACTTGCAGTGTAATCCACCCACCACCGACGATCCTATGATTCCCACTTCAAAATGAAAGAATACAGAAGAGTGATATAATGATACAGCACATTGTGAAAGACAGAAACAAAACACTGATCCTTGTTTATTGCCGGTTGGATCTCACCTGTCCTGCATGGAAACGGTTGTGACAGAGCGTACAGGTGCGGTTGTCGCTCAGGTGAGCTTTCACATTTATGACGTACGCCCCGGTCCGACGCATCCGCACCACGTCGAAGCCCTCCCCTGCCAGGTTGTGGCCCGGGACGAAAGGAGCCTTTTCACACTCTGGTCCGGAGCCCAGCCAACAACCCCGGGCCCCTCGGAAAAGCGGCGCGATTGCCAAAGCCATCGCGACCAGGAAGAAGCTGCTGCTTCGTAAAACCTCAGTTCCCATGGCAACTGCAATGGAAACTGGATTTAAGATAAAGAAATCCTCCAGTCGCATTTAATGTCTTGTTAGAAATGTCATTTTTAAAGTTGTAAATGGCAGGAAGAATTTCTCTTGGAAGGATAGAATGAGTCAGTCAGTCAGTGTGTCAGTAATCTGTGTGTGTGTGTGTGTGTGTGCTGATGAAGATGGATTCATCGTGTGTATTCAAGAGGAAACAAGGGCACGTTTCTAATCCTCTTTCTTTCCTCAAACTGGAGCATGCAATCTCATCTCACCACAGCTGTTGTGTTGACGTTAAAAGAAAACGTGCAGCATGCACCGAGTGTTGAAATACTGAAGAGGAATAAAGTCTTACCTTGCGTGCGATTTGTCGGTCCAGCTGCCTTTTCTTTCTTTTTTCTTTTAAGTATGAAGCAGAGTTGTCACACCGTGGGTTGTTTTCTCCCCCAGAAATGCCTGTAGATTCAAAACATCTGAAAAAGCAGCTGCTGCTGGAGGAGTCGGGCTGACACAGTTTGGGCTGAGCTGAGTGCACTCCTCTGAAAGATACCAAGGGAGTTGCCCCGCCCCAGGGCTCTCTATTCATCCTTCTTCCTCCCTCCTTCTCTCACGCACTCTGCCTCTTTCTCTCGTGATGCCTCCCTCGCTTTCTTATCCCTTTTTTCTTGAGGTCAAGTAGATTTCCTCAGCATGACTGGTTTTGTTTAGATTTTCTGTGTGTGCGTGTGCATGCGTGAGTCCATACACGTGTGTGCGTGTGTGTAAGAGAGGGAGAGAGAGAAAGAGAGCAGCGGGAGGGGATGAGGGCAAAGATTCGGATTTGGACAGTCCTTACAGGAAGTGTGTGTGTGTGGGTATGTGGCTTATAACACAGGATGTGTGTGAAGCGTCTAGTGCAGTAGTGCAGTGGCTGGTAGTTAGTGCATGCTGCATGCCGCCTTGTGCTCTCCGCTTGCTACTCTCTGCTTAAAGCTATTGCTGCTGGCTAGCCAGGGTGAACAGAGGAGCCGAGTGTGCACGTCTCCTCCTGCAAGGACAGAACCTCTCCACCACCAAGACTCCTGCAGTGCCTCCCCAGGGCCACACGGAAACTGGGTATCTCACGGTCCCATGCTAAACTACGGGGGATCTCGGAGCAGCAGTGGGCCCCAAAGACACTATGCACAATTAGTGGTAAGTCTGTTGAAACAAAGGTTAAGGGAGCACACCCTGACAGAAAAGCAATGCGCTGTCTGTGTGCAATAGGTGGGCCTTAACAGACAAAGCCTCCTGCAGCCGAGATGGGTGACCGGTTGTCCTGGGACCACCCTTGCCACTGGGACTTACCTCATCATGGTGAAGATAGTACTACTGGGGATTGCGCACCCCCTGTGACACTTTTAAACCCTCCTTGCGCAGGTCTCCACCTCTGACCACGGTGAACAATACCTGGACGTTGCACATGGTTGAAGTCTGACAGCGATGGCAACGGGAGCAGGTACGAATGGACCAGGAGCTCCTAGACAGAACCCTGCACAGCAGCGGCACAGGGTATTTTGTCACTAACAACTGGGACTGAGTGGGAGTTGTCTTCGGCAGACCCCTGTGCGACTGAGCACTGCTCACCCCAACTGGGGAAGGGCCTAGAAAAGGTGGCCTACCTGCATAGGTTACCGCACCTATTGGGTTATTCCACTATTGGGGTCGCAATAAGAAAAAGAAAGAATACAACCTAAAACTGACAACATGGAATGTAAGAACTCTCCTGGACTCATCTCTGACAGACCTCACCGGAGAACAGCCCTGATCGCTGCTGAGTTGAGGTGCTATAACATCGACATTGCTACCCTGAATGAGACCAGGCTCATGAACCGCCATGTTTCTACAGTAGCCCAGAACGGACAAAGCTAACACCGGCTCTAGAGATGGACTTTCGCTTTTTTCGAGTTCCGCAGCCACCGTAGCTTCTCCTCCACGGAGGGGAGGCTAGTGGCCGTTAAATTCTGTTCTCGATGGACAACCGAAGACAGAGAGGAGCGTGTGCATGCATCTGTGTGTGTGCTTGTCTGCATTTGTGCATGTGAATCTGCTTCCGTGTGTGTGTGTGTGTGTGTGTGTAGTTGGATGCTTTGGCATTCATGTGAGTATGTCTGCGCGTGCTTTTAGGCATTCAAGTGTGTGTGTGCTTGTATGCATTTGTGTGTGTATAGTGTGTGAGGCAGCGTGTCTGTGTGCTGATGACCAAACCAAACCTCACCGTCAGCGTCTCCATTGTCTGTTTATGTAAGAGATTGGAATGTTGGTGGTTTTCTGGGCAAGGGTTAGAAACCATAATCCATAAGTAAAGGAAACTTGATTCACATGGAGCCGGATAAAACCTCTAAATACGTTTATAATATATCAACTTGAGGAAGTATATTTTTCAGGTAGCTACAGTAATTTGAATCAGAGGCATGGTATTTTCGCTCCTTATATCCTTGAGATGACAGTGATGTTTCCTCGCCCAAATGCGTTGATTATTCCAGTCCTGCAGCACATCTGGTTTCATCTCAACCCCCCACGCCCATCATTACTCCTGGCGCCAGGGACAGTTATGTCAATTTAGAAATTGTGGTTTCACTGCCTTTTTACATGTCTCATTCGTATCAGGTGAGCATTTCCAAAAGTAGTTTGGAGGATTGAGGTGTTTAACTTCTAAATCTTTATATTTAGGGATTGAGTACATTTAGTGCGATCTAGGAATGTATTTGTTGCTGATTGATGAACATCCATGCTTAAGAGAAAGAGATTAAATAGGAATAAACTGAGTGCAAACAACTTTTTTATTCAAATACAATAAAAAAAATATTGTTTCAATTATATATATTTCAAATGTTATTATTGTTATTGTTATTATTATTGCTTGTGGAAATCTAACATCTGAGTATGTACTCTGCCCTGAAGTTAAAACATGTATAATTTAAATATTTCACCCATATTATTGGCAATGGTTTGTAATATATTCACAAAAGGCGCATGTACCGTATGCAATGGTGTCATCTGTACCACCAGATGGCGCTGTGCTTTTACTGAAAAGTCTGCTGGTTACTATGACAATGATTTTAACCTTGAGGTTGAATATTGATGATCAATATTGCTATTTCTGCTGTTGTACTACTTATTATAGGATTTCAGGCTGCAATATTCTACAGTCAGTTAACTGCTAAAACATATAAATGTGTTGTAAAGTGTGTTGTGGATGTTTCCCAAATAGGAACCCTGAATGACCCGGAGCCTCTTCTTTAGCAGAGCACCAGTAAGTGCTGACACGGGCCGAGCGAACATAATAGGTGTTGTGACACTCTTGACTGTGACACGTGAAAATCAAATGACAGGAATGTCTTTCTTTTTTTTCTCTTTTATTTGGATATGTAAAAACAAACACTCAACAATGCAAAATACAGTAAAAAAGAGGGAAGATTATATAGGGGGATTGCTGTGTAAATGTTTCAAAAGACAACTCGTATGATATTAAAATATGTGGTTAATGCTCTTGTAATAAGCCAGTTGTGATGCTCCCGTCTAGTTTGACACCACATTTCAAAAAAATACCTTCCTGGCAACACCTCAAGTACAGCAGGCTTGCTGTATTTGAAAAAAGCTAAATTAAAACAATTATTGCTGTTAATATTTCTTATTGGGATGAACCAATTTTGGTCTCTGATAAGCTCTTACTCCAAGACGCAGTAGAAACAATTCGTCTGTATCAGAGAACACCCGCCTTCTGAACTCCAACACCAAGGCCCATATCAAACACTTCAGATATTAACTAAGAGAAAAGCGACTGAAGTTAACTTTCAAATTAACAAGAAAGTGAGTCAGACGTACAGTTGGCGCTGAGCCACTATGCTCTATCGGTTTCTGGAGTCTCCTCCTCTTTGACACATGCCATTTTTTCATCTAGCTTCTCATAATCCTTGCGGCTCCTACACCCGGACAGCCTCCTCCTCCTCCTCCTTATCAGTAGCAGCACACCCACAACCAGCAGGGCCATCAAACCAATCACTCCGAAGGCCATCCCTGTCTTCGCTCCCTCGGTCAGCTGATTTGGATGAAGCCGTCGTACAATGTCCTGCAGTTCATCTCGATTGACCAGTTTCCACTCCTTGCTCTGTCCAACTCTGACCCAGCTCCTGTCCTCCTCGGTCATCACCACCACGTTGGTGTCGAGGTGGCTCGTCAAGGGCCGTCGCGTGAAAGGAGGGAGACGTATCGGCAGAAGTTTCCCGTTCGTGAACAACCCTGACTGGAGGCAGTAGAGAATCTCACAGCCATCACTGACGGTGGCGAGGTGCTGGCTGAACTTTGGGGGGCAGCGGCGCTGACTCCCTGCCAGCGGGTTGGTGGACTCGCAGCTGAAGAGGCCTCCGAAGGGAACAGAGTCCCTGGTTGCCATCTCATAGTCATTACTCACGCAGACCATCAGTCCATCGGAGAGAAACCTCAGCGGAATGAAGTTCGGGGAGCAGCTCTTTGCTTTGGTCAGGGGGTTCAGGAGCGACGGGCCATAGATTCCACCAAATAGGAATCCTGAATTATCCGGAACCTCTTCATTAGTAGAGCACCAGTAAGTGTTGACACGGGCCGAGCGAACGTAGTAGTTGTTGCGACACGTTTGACTGTGACACGTGAAAATCCAATAACAGGAATGACTTTCTTCATGGCATTCGTACTTATTGTAGCCCTGCTGTCTCACCTCTGATCGCAGTAAAGTGGGGGTGTAAGGCGAACGACAAGAGTAGTCCCCGGTATCTGGGTTTTTCTGGGCCAAGTCCTCGCAAATTGGGTCTGCATCCGAGCTGAGTTTAGTACACTCCTGATAGACGCCACCAAAACTCAGGTTTGTGGAAGGGCCTTCACAGGACTTGTCATCCACATTAGCTTGGAAGTTGAAGTTTTTGGATTTGACGTCGACACAACCGTGTCGTGTGTTTACTGCGTAGTACCGCTCTATGGCATGATTCACTGATTGTGCCACCTTGCCAACTGTGGGCTCTGGCAGATCAGGGAAGGTGTTTGCATTTATAATGTAGTGTAGTGGTAATCCTGAGCGGTCAACCCCGACCAGGTTGTTCCTGGTGTTCTCCTGCCATTTCTGTAGCGTCATGCCGGGGTAAAACGGTATACCGCCATGACTCTGGATCAGAGAGTACTGAATGTTGGACTGATATGTTTGAAGCGCTGAGCTCTGTTCTGTGTTTGTACTGCTGATGTCGAACTTGAGTTTGTCAAAAAAGTTGAAGCCAGCCAGCGCTGTGACAGAGATGCTTTGTGATGCATTGTCAGACACATAGGAGGAACGAAGATAGTCTTCCTGTACAAGAGAGGCCCCGGCGTTGATGCTGGTGATGACATGGGTTCCAAAGTCAAGCACCATCTTCTCAGAAAGAAATGCCGCGTTCCTGCTTTGATTGTTTTCAATGGCTTCTGCGATCTGTTCCACTTGCCAAGCGAAGTAGGTGTCCACAGTGAAATCAGGATAAGCTTTTACAGTGTAGAGCAAGTTACGGACCTATGAAAGAATGAGTTGAATGTCAGCATTGTCAGCATTTTTTTTTAGCTGCCATAGAATTGGTGTTTTCAGTTCCCTAAATCTTCATCACATTCATCAACATACACCAAGATGAATGGGTGTTTAGACCAGTGGTTCTCAAACTGTGGGGCACGCCCCCTAGTTGGGGCACCGAAGTACTGCAAGGGGAGCGCAGCAAAATAAACTGGGGAAAAAAAAATCGAAAAGGAACGAAAATGTACTCAAATGTGTTTCACGGACACAATAAACAGCATGTTGCTAGAGCACCATGACGGCTTGGCTTTTGTTTTTAACAACTTGACGTTCTCTGTGCGTCTGCATCTGAGTAGCATGTTCCTGCAATAGATGAGGCTGCAGTTTCAGGACCGCAGTCCTAGGACCGCATTTCTAGGACCCTAGTTTTTCGTGACAGCCAAGGATAACCAAGGACCCTAACCATCTCTAACTTTATACCTAAACTTAACCATCTCTAAGCTTATACCTAAAACTATAAGTCGTTACATAGAAAGTAGTATTTGGGTGGAATAAACCTTTAAAACTCTAATTCAATAGGTGGCGCTGTCCTCGGTTCCTAGAAATGCGCCCCAACATAAAGCAAGATTTAAGGCTGAGTTGATGTATTGGATTACATTGGATTGTACAGGTGTACCTAATAAAGTGCATACTGACTGTATATTTATATAATATATATATTATATGTCTCGTGCAGAAGTCTGTATAATCTATATAATAAGTCTGTATAATATAAAGTCCCTCTACGGACTTCCATATAATAATAATAATTATAATAAAAGCATTTAATTAAAAAAAAAAAAGTAATTAATAAACGCCATTTCTACGGAAGTCCATAGAGGCTAATATATCATTTATATCATGGGTAGTTTATATTATATGTATATATAATCATATAATGTATTCCATTGACATGAAACAGCGATTTCTCAGTTGAAAAAACAGGTCCAATCAGCGCCACGGGCGGGGGCTAAAACCTGTGCGTTCGTTTTTGTGTCAATCATTTGATTTTATAAAGGACCAAAGAACAATGGATTATTATTATTACCTGTGTGAGAAACCAGAATAAATACTATTTTATCAATTTAAAATGGAATGGATGATTAATGACACGCTCGCATTGCAGGTGCTTGGATCATGATCACATAAACAATAATTATTCATGAGATTTATTTAGTTTATATGCAGTAGACATACATATGTATGTCATAATAGCCTATTTACGGGTTTTGGGTTAACTGAAAACGGAAATTTAAAAATGCAATTGTTTTTCTTTCTTTCAATGAAAAGTTGACTCTTTTTTTTTTTTTTTAAACCTTTTTTTCCCCATTATTCAACATAATAGCAAAAGTACTGGTTAGAATTGATAGAAAGAGGGTTGGAGTATTATGGGAGAACCACTGGTTTAGACACAGCTGCTTAAAAGGTTGTCAATGTGTTTCTGACCCTAACCAACTGTATGAATATTTTTATGAGCAACTGTCAACATTTCATAGTAGTTTCTAATGCGGCAAAGAGTTTTGCGAGATAATTGAGCAATGAACAACATCAATAGTAACTGTTGCAAAACTGTCCCCCCGAAGAATGCATGACCTAAATGATCATGTATTCATCTATCATGTATGCTTAATTTGTTACAATTGCATGTATATTCTCATTTGGGGCTGGCTGCTTGAAACGTCATTTTGGGATTAGAAGTGGATTTAAAATTTTAAATACTGGCGGTCGGGTCAACTAACCAACTCACCTGCACTCTGGCTGTGGTGGAGGATTGTTGGACCTGGTGGGTCTTCATCCTCTGGTTCTCAACAGAAAACTTTCCGTTCAGCACGCTCAAGAAGGAAATATCTGAATTGATGCTGTGAGCTGTAGAGCTCTTCTCCTCCAGCCAGGAACTGAGGATCATTGAGTTTGTCTCCACACCGGTCTCCTTCTGGGGGATGACGAAGACCTCATCTGGGATGAGGTAGAGCCCGTCCTCGGTGGTCTGGCACTGGGAGTAGCTGAGGTTCATCACCCTGCCCATGTCCATGTTCCGCAGGTTGTCCCAGCCTCCCCCGGGCAGCACCTCCAGGGCTGAGATGGAGAGGTTGGTGGAGGCATGGCACTGACGCAGCCAGTTTGGCCGAACGAGGGGGTGAGGGGAGCAGA
Source organism: Cyttopsis rosea (assembly GCA_900302355.1). Classification (NCBI taxonomy): domain Eukaryota; kingdom Metazoa; phylum Chordata; class Actinopteri; order Zeiformes; family Parazenidae; genus Cyttopsis; species Cyttopsis rosea. The sequence goes on along the minus strand of OMKR01022564.1, from coordinate 7,637 downwards.
TTTGGAGGAGACAGGGGACCAGGAGTGCCACTATGCTCCGTGCCATGGCTGCAAGTGAAATGAGAACTGGGGCAGTCCATCTGAATCTTTAACACGTGCAAAACAGGTTCCTCAAGTGAAGATCATCACATGATACATGGGAGTTTTTGTTATATCAGCAAGTCACTGGGAATTCCTTCAACACAAAACCTAGACTAGACGAGAAATGAAAGTAAAAGGAAAGGCATGGGAGTTATATAAATGAAGAAAAAAAACTCCTCTGGCGTGCTCCCGGATTCTCTTGTGCTCAATAAAGTTATTCCTTGTATTCTCACTGAGATTGGACGTTCATTTATTAAAGTAGTAAAGGTGAATTTCCACCACAATTGTTTTAGTTGAGGTTGACAAATTCTGCTGCACGAGTGCTGACTAAGACAAAAAGGAGAGCACATCTTACACCTATTTTACAGGCTTTACACGGGTTACCTGTTAGTTTTTGTATTGGTTTTAACATTATTTTATTAGTTTATAAGGCTAATGACCTAGACTACATGGCCTTGCACCAGACTTCCTCTCAGATCTTCCGCTTCTATTTAACTGTTCCACCAGGCAGAACTAAAACATTTGGTAATGCTGTTTTCCGTATACGCTCCAAGCCGCCTAGTTCTATGTAATGTTTCATTACTTTATGGTTTTTGGATTTATACTTATTTATTATCATTAATATTTATTTCATACTATTTTGTTTTATCAATATTTTACTGTTGATCATTATTTTTTTTAATTCTATTATATTTTATTAACATTTTACTGTTTTACTATAATCAATTTATTTTGTGTAGTATTTCATAATTGAATTCTTATTGTTGTTTTTATTGCTTGTATTATCTTTTATTATTTATTTTTATTATCTTAACTACCCATCTTTTATTGTTTTCTTATTCAATTAACTTTTTTTTTTTTTTTGCTGTGCATTAGTCGCTAAATCCATTTTTAACATACTACATTTTCACTTTTCATTTCCAAGGTGCGATACAAAATAAAGTCTGGTTGATTTGCATGATTCGCCATTTCGTTGTTCATCAGAGGGAACAACTACATACCAAAGTAGGGTTTGGAACAAGGAAGTGGTTAGAGTCTCACATGCACATGCGTCATTTGGTATTTCCCTCCACCTAGATTTTCTAAGAGTGTCCTCTCTTGAACCCTGAACCTGCCCAGGCAACAACAACAACCTCGACTGGCTCTCCCATAAAAGCACCCAGTACCACCAGACAGAGCACTGGGGAAAAAAACAGATATCTGTAGTGATAATAAAATCATTGTACCACAGGGCCGTTCACGGACATTGTACCATCTCCCTTATAATCCCGTATTGGATCAATAAGGATCAATCATTTTTTTCTCTCCAAAAACTTTTCTTTTTTATTGTTCAATGAAACAGTGTGGTTAATGTACAGCAAACAAAGATAACACCAGTCGTCCTCTGGGAACTACATATCCCATCATGCTCTAACTTTATCCAGGAGGTTCAACATCTCAGTCCCGCTCTGCCAGGGCGACCAGGTGGGTGTCCACTTCACCCTCAGTCAGAATTCTGAACTTTGCATCCTGAGTTGTGACAACTGCCACTTCTAGTTCAGAGGGTTTGAAGTCAATAGAAAGAACTGTCCACAGGCATGAAATCGCCGTCTCGGTGGTTTGCTCGAAGGTCCGTTCCTGTTTCTTTTTGACCTTCTTCTCCAAGAGGCTGGTGGCTTCCGTCTAATTGATCCCGGCGGCCGTGGCCTTGAAGCCGCAGTAGTAACCTGCCGGGTCACACTTGTAGACCTGCGGGCCGTTCTCCTCATCGATGCCAATCACTATCATGCAGCATCCCTCATCTCGGCGTTCTGCGTGTAGACCTGCGAGATGTGGTCCAAGAGGTTCTTAATTCACACACACAGGCAGGTTCAGTTCATGCAGACCTACACTCTTCAAAGTGCTGAGTGGCGAAGTTTAAGAAAAACAAATTTTTTTCAGCCAGTTGCTTCCTTTGTCGGCGATCGGCGCTGCGCATCGCTCACACCTGATGATTAGAATTAGGAAAAAAAGAGGCAGATTAGAGAAGAACGTGCAGAGCGGCCATGGACGTGGTGGCGGAGGAGAAGAGGTGCTGAAAAGTTCGGCTCTTACAGCTTCCAAGCATTTCTTTTAACTATGAAATTGTATGAAATATTTTGTTTATATTTATTTCACTACAAAAAAAACCCTATTGTTTTATAATAATTAAATTTTATATTCCCTGTATTTTTCTTGCTCCGTTATCTTCTAACGGAGTGAAGAGTATTTAAATGGTTGAGTTAAAATTTGCATTTAGCATTGTTCACTGGAACGATCTACAGTAGGCTACCTCTAAATATTCTGTTTACTACCCAAGATTGTCTTGCGCAAGGTCAAAGGCCTCGATTTCGGGGGGAACGCAGGTTTGTCCCCCCCAATAAAAAAACATTTTGTGTTTTCCTTAAAGACATTTCCACCATAGTTTGATGCAGAAAGGGCACAAATTTGTGCATAAAAATTCACCAGAATGCAGGAAATTAAGTGTTTGACTCCCCAATGTTCAAACAAACCTACGGCGGCAAGGTGGAGAACGTGCCTCAAATAGGTTTTGCCTGGGGCCTCCAAATCACTAAGTCCGCCCCTGTCGGCCGGCCCTAAACACTTATGCAGTTGTTTAGGGCCGGCAACACAGGGCCTCCAAAAGCGATCAGCGAAAGCGTCCCCGTAAACTGTTTCTCCAAAGAAAACAAGTAGTGTTTTCATTTGAGATGTAATTCTTAATTGAACAAAACAAAAAAATCCCTGTGCTTCCTGTGCCTTGTCACACGGCAACTTAACACTCTCCCAAAAAGTACCCAAGACAGGTATGTAGATTAACGATCATCTCTATGCAAATGCTAATAACTTGTTAATAAGTTGTCGTAACGCTTACAGTTTGTGCATAAACAAATAAAATTATGATTCTGCTTCCTCAAGAGCAATAACAACACGGATGGAACGCTGCCTTCCCCAAATGTAAAGTGTTAGTCCGAATGGCCGATTGATATCACAATGTCACAATGTCACAATGTCACAATGCTGATCGGGAGGGACAGAACTTAAGTACAGACAATGCATATAAACGGCCAGTAGGCGGCACCAACCCATTATTTGTAAGGTGTGGAATCTTGCGGCTGCTTAATTTAGGAGACAGAACACTCTCCGCCTGGCATCTGTGAGATGTCAAACTACCAGGAACCTAAACTTACTGTAAGAAGGGAGGCATAGAGTGGATGCCTTACTCGACAGTTCCTTGCCAGTGTCGTTGGACAGAAGGAGGACGACCTCCGTGACAGGTCTAAGGAACAGCCTCGCTATAGAGAATGTGAAGTTTGACGGTCGCTATGGGTCGCTATGGACTCCGGTCGCCATTTTGGGAGGATCACTTCCATTCAATTGCATTGCTAAAATATACAAAATGTACAAAAATGGAGAAAAAGGAAGGGAGAAGAAGAAGGGTCGGGGTTTCACACAAGATGGCTGCAAGATTTGCTGTGGCAGTTTTTCACCTGACAAGACTTCCAAGTCGTCTTTTAACTCAAAAATAAGCGACCGACATTCACAGTCAATGCGAGTGATCCTCTCAATATGGCGGCTGGCTCCAGCGATGCAACGTCAGCTTCACGTTCTCTATACCGTCCCTGCTGATCCTCACTTTAATCTTTCTTACCTTCCCATCGTCACTGGGAAAGGTTTTTGTAACGAGGCCAAGAGGCCAATCGTTCCTCTTGACTTGGTTGTCCTGCAGTAGGACAACATCCCCTTTCGTTTCTCCAGATGCGGAGTCCCTGCAGGTCTAGATATGGAGTCTCTGGGGTTGGACTGGGCCAACATTGTCTTGGGTTCTTTTTAGCGCAGCGGCCGCCTTGGCCGCGTTGGCGAATGATTTCAACCCGCCATCCACGTAGAAGTGCCGGACCACAAACTGACTCGCTTCAGCCCCGTACTCCTTTTCTCCCGCCATGGCGGTCCACCCAAACATGGTGTACACTCCTTATATTTACCTTAAACATGACCAAAAAAAGCAGTTCCCACAAATTACAATCTACCCAATTCCCCACCTTAATTTAATTTTATTATTTTTGAAGTTTAGAATTTTATTTTCTTTTTTAAAGTTTGTCTCTATTTTGTAGTATCTCAATGTAGCAGTGTATGTAGGGTCAGTAGCAATAAAAAAAAAAAAAATTTTTTTTGTTTTGTTTTGTTTTGTTTTTAATAAAAAAATATATACATATTTCTTAATCAAAATGACTCACATTGACATTTCTACTTAAGGAAAAGTATATACGTACTTGCTCTTCAGTGTACTTCAAGGTATTAAAAGTAAAAGTACTTGTCATATCCAGGGTCCTGATATTACAGAGCCTATAATACGGCATAAAATTCTACTGTACATTTCTTCTCATGCATATCCTAATTCCAATTAACACTAAAAATGGAATTTATATTGTCATAGTGATTTTCAAGTGTATTATATATTTGTGTAAAAGTAATTTGTGTTAGAAATGTAGTGACTAGAGGAGAAAGGTTTACTGAAGAATAGAAACAGAGCACTTGGACTTATTTACTTTCCTCCACTGTCAAGTCTCCACTTCTAATGAGCTGTGGGGTTTTTTTTTGCTTCTTCCCCAATAGATGGCGACACAAATGCATGTGTAACACACGGATCTGAACCATCTGGTTGTCATTTCATGTGAAAGGAGAATAATCATCACAGCAACATGGACTTGCAGACAGACCCTGATGCCACGGTGCATTTTGGAGCCAGATAAGGGAACAGGACCCAAGTGTGCCGTCACGCCCTCCATCCCCTCACTGCTGTCAGTGATGATTAGATTACACCTTGTGGGTTGTTTTTTTTTTGTTTGTTTTTTAACTCACCCACTGCAGCTCTGCACCCAAAACAGGTTCAAAACAAATGTGCAAAACACACATTACCTCACTGCAGGTCAGACTGTGTGATATTCTATGTGTGGCGTGCGTAATGGGTGCGCACCATATTTTGGCTGTAAGAAAGCAAATTTTCTTTTGTCCTTGTCTTTTTTTATTCGTAAAAATAATTCCACGTCATCCTATGTTCCCTACAACCAACGGTTCGGTTAATCCGACGGTTTTATAAACCGCACACACGGCGCGGACCCCCGTGGGCACCGTGCGTAATGGTGCGTAAACCCAATTGGCTCTCCAGGAAAGGATCATCAAAACCATTGATCACAAATATCAAGAAAACCAAGTCACACTCCCAAATCAACTCTTCCGACAGCCTGCACCAAATTCGAACTTTGATTTTTAGGAACGAACCACGTGCGTGGAATTCATTTTGGATTCATAACTCGAACTGGATTGTGATGGTTGTAATATGATGGAATTTTCGCATATTCGCTTAATTGACCAAATTCTATCCATGACTCCGTTTAAAGGCTTTATGACATTTTGCATTAATTACAAGTAATATAATTATAACAAGTAAACAATTATTAGTACATTAAATGGCACAGGACCAAAGAGACACCTTGCTTTGTAGAGCTTTGCATAAAAGCTGGACACACAAAACTGAAGACCCAATATTGGATATTACAATACATTTATTCTTAAAAATAGTTCCTCAAATGCCGTCATCATTTGAAAAATGAATAATCTTAACACTAACATCACGCTCAAGTGCATTAGATGGATTGGGAAGAGCAGTCCACACGTGCAGTCAAATGGCTTCTTTCAGTGCTCGCCAACCGGCCGCAGCCTAGAGGGGTCTGGAGACCCTCCGCAGGGACATCCTGGAGGGGACCCTTGGCGTCTTGGCTGCAGCGGCTCTCTTGGGTTTCTTGGGGCTCTTCGCCTCCCTCCTTCCCATGGGAGACTTTGTCTTGCGACCAACTATATTTGCTTTCTTCACCTCCTTCTCCTTGACCTGCACCACGTTCTTTCGCGCCGGTTGTCCAAGGGCCGTGCTGAGACAGAAGGAGGCTTTGACTTGCACCAGGGACCCGCGGGCCACCAGGCGCCGCAGGGCCCGGAGGAGCCTGGTCTTGTTCTTCACAACGTCGTAGCCGCTGGCCTGCAGGGCCTTCTTCAGGGCGGCGAGGGAGACGCGTCTGCGCCCCTGGGAGCCCGACGCCGCCTGCAGGATCAGGTCCGACACAGCGGGGCACGCCTTCTTCTTGGGGGTCGCTCTTCTTTTGGCCCGAGACGACATGGCTGCTGTGGGTTGACTGGGTCCGGGGAGCGCTCCTGAATCCTGGCTTCTGCTCGGCTGCGTGAGAGAGTGACGCGCCTGGCACTGATGCTGACCCC
>OMKR01022499.1:12821-29663 GCA_900302355.1 Cyttopsis rosea | reverse complement strand
CCCCCTGTCAAAAATGATTATGGCCTTTTCTTAAATAAAATAAATAATATAATATAATCATCATTGTCAACTTAGAACAGTCCAAAAAGTTCCAGAATCTGTGATTATATGCGGGGACGCGACGCGTCACTGAAAATTGCGGGTTCTTTCTTTAATCGTTTTCCTTGTGCGGGGATGGGGGCACGGTGACGTCACGTGAAATGCTAATATATTAATCAACCAGAATAACTTTTATTATCTATTGGGATCCCGCCCCCCTACGCCCACATCCACACATAAACACATGCACACACCCACGCGCACACACTGTGGCTTGCCATGGCAGATGCCGATCTAGGGCAGAGCGTTTGCCCTGGCAGGCTTCTGTACCAATTACATGTATATTAACATTTTCTTTATTTGGTATGCAAGTCTTTAAGATATATGATGCAAAATATTAAACAAAATAACAATAATCGAAAAAATGTAAATTATCATACATATTTTTTGTTTTATTTTGTCATAGCCAGGGAGCCACTGGGGAGGGTTTAGAGAGCCGTGGGTTGCTGATCCCTGGTCTAGACCATGGTTCCAAGTTTTTGTTGTCTCCTTTCTTTTGATCTATAGGTCATTATCTACCCAAAATATTACAGCTGGAACAATACTGGCTATTGCTAATTCACTCGATTAGTAAGGTACATTTTTAGGGTTCTTTAAGTAACACTACCACTAGTACTACTACTAGTACCACCACTACTTAATTTATTATGATTTTTATAATAACGCGTACAATTGTTATTAATTAATATAACACAGCTATGCCATGCCCAACACTTGAACGGGTTGCAAACACAAGGATAGAGTATTGTCTGGTTGTTTTAAACCTTTCTTTTAAGAACATAATCAAGACATTTTTAATCAGTATATAGAGGAAGTTTATTCACAGACCCAATTTCTGCAGAAGCTTTGTACGTTCTCATATGAACATGTTAGAATGGAGCTTTGTTTTGTTAGACATGACTTTCAGGAACGCTCCTATGTCAGCCACCTGTAGACCAGTGTGTTTTTCCAAACAGGGAGCTGTTAGCCGTTAATGGTGCGGCTCAATCCGAACCAGATGGCCAAACTGACCTCCTTACACTAGTATGAGAACACGTCCAGGGCGTGTGATATGGCTATTGATATATTTTTAAAGATCAGTGGAATTAAAAGTTGTAATTCAACCCATTGCTTTTGTTTTCTGAAGCTCCGCCATGTATTCTCTCAAGGCAGAGATTCAGCGGACAGACGACACCGGCCATCTTATATTTCCTCATCAGACGATAACCTAATCCAAAGGTTTCACAATATCATCAGTTTTGTTTGCTTTAATAGATTCTACACAGAAAGTATAGAAAGAAAATATATTTACTTTGAGTGAAAATCCACTGTCATACGGCCTACTTTCCACATAGTCCTCCAAACACGGGGGTTGTCTTTGTGGAGCACACACCTTTTGAAAATTGTTCAATTGCTTAAATTCACCGCACCCCCGCCTACTTTAACACCCTGTCTGTGGTTGTGAGGATGAATAGAGATCCTCCAATTGCCTCCCCATAATTTAAAGAAATGGGAACAGAGAGAACACATTGTATGTTGTTTTACTGTGCTCTCTATGGTTTAAAAAATATATATGTGTTTATGCAATAAAGTGACTGTGTGCAGTCAAATTGCAGCCGAACAGCAAATGGTGGTATTATCAGTCTATGTGTGTGCACAGTGGCAGGACCTAATCATTACGGGTCCCGGTACAAGATCTTTTTATAACATTTTTTTGTGCTCTCCCTCCCCTTTAGACACGCACAGACATATTTCCCAGCAATCATTGCATCATCAAAAAATAACATTAATACCAAGGACTTGACCACAAATTGTTTAATTGAATTGTTTACAATAGATTTTCTGTAGAATTGGCATTGAGGCTAAGTTTGACAGTTCTTGACGTGGGCCCCGCTCTCCCAGCTGCACTGGGGCCTTTTCGGGCCCCATTGCAGATGCACTAACTCTCAGCCATTGTTTACACATCATTATGCTGCTGATTACATAAGCCGCCGCTAAGCTTTGTCCTCTAGGGGTTTTGGGTGTATCGTTTTACACATTTGGTCTCCAAGCAGCTGGTTTTATTCCTGTGTCTGACAGGTGCTGGAGAAGTTCACCTCTCGTTTGGTCCAGAACCGAGCGATGGCTCACAAGGACCTGCGCGCTCTCACAAAATACCAGCTCATCCTGGCCAGGGATCAGTTCCGGAAGAACCCTCCGCCCCACATAAAGGTGAAGGGCTGGCATTGCATTTATCTCATGTTGTGTATACATATTGATGTGTAGGGGACAACTATCATTTAGCCAGACCAAATACTGCCCGAGTCATATTTATATAAACCACCAACATTGTGGCACTTGCACTGAGGCTGATCGCAGTGCGTCCACAGGGTCCCCAGCAGGGAGTAATGGAGGGAGACTTTGCCCTTTGCATCAGTCTGTATCATGGCTACGAACTGCTGCTGCAGATGGGGCTCCGCTCGCTCTTCTTCTACATTCAGGGCATCATGGACGGATCCAGAGGTAAGAGCCTCCACCTCCAGGCTTTGACCGCATTCCTGAGGCTTCCCAGCACCCCTTTCCCCAAATAAAAGTAAAACCTACTAACTCCGATCTGGCTTGTTATTGTGTATTGTTAGAAATGTTGAGGGCCAGGAATGAGCTGCAGAGGACGCCCACCTTCATGGACCTTTACCAGGAGATGGAGGCCATGTTCCTGAAGCCATCTGCCGGTAAACAGCACTCATTTATGCTCTACGCCTCTAGCACCTGCTCTCTATGTATAACCAGAGGAGGTTTAATACTCTCAGGGAAGGCATTCCTACACAATGATGACGAATAAGATTTGAAGTAAAAACAATGATCACATGCACTTTCAATCTAATAGGTGCCAGGCTTAGTCTCTTAACATTCAAGACCAAGCAATAGGCCATCACGCAAATTTATAGTAATATCATACATTCCTTAATCCCCTTGTGTTTCCAAACCATTTTCAGCCCACAATTTGAACAATAAGAGGTGGTTGGGATGGGATGTACGATATTTGATGGTTCCTGATTCCTTTTTAACATGAAGAAGTTATTTCATTAAAGGTGTCATTAAAGGTGTTTTTGGAGCAATTTAAAGTGTGCAGGCTTATTACTTTCATTTGAAGCCTGGTTTTAAGACCCATGTCTTGTGGATTTTAGCCCCCTTTCATCTGTAAAACATGCTATTTACTGATTCTAACACCATATGTTACATACTACACGGTACATATAACGCACATTTTCTACCATCAATGCTTCCAGGTCCAGATGTGCCTTTCATTTACAGTCATCCCAAGCTGCAGCAGCTGGAGGACGTGGTGCTGCAGCACTTCAGGACGTGGGCTGAGACCTCAGCAGACAAGAATGGTGAATTTTTCCTGTGACTCACCCATTCAGAATGTTTTTTTTTCCTGAGTTCAAGTTTTACAATGAGAATGTTAAAACTATGTTAAACTAAAGTATTTAAATACTTTCTGTAAGCTGTTTTAATATCGTAATTTTGTGTGTGTCGTTTTGAAGAAATTGAGTACATACTTTATATACTTTACATACATTATTAATGTTAATACTATTATTGTTATTATTGTTGTTGTTATTATTTAATTTCCCTGTGGTATATTGTAGTATGTATTTAAGTTTGCCATTCGCCATTTGGTACTGTATCAATGCAATGCAAGTGGAAAATTTTCCATCTCCACCAATACATTGATTATAAATACCCAAACCCATCATTATAAAAACTACCTAACCATAACCTTCTGTTAAATCATGACTAATATATTGAATCCTTAATTATTTTCAAACAGCACCCACAACATATTTCCTGTAGTATAAAGTGGTTTTAATTTGAATTATTTTGTCACACTCTCAATCTCGCTCTCGCTCCCTCTCTCCTGTCCTTTGGATGTCTAGCGATGGGTTCCGCTGCTGGCACCGGACCTCAGGAAGTCAGCACCCGTGTTATGATCTTCTCGTCATTCCGTGAAAGTGTGCAGGAGATCGCGGCCATGTTGAACCGCCATGCGCCGCTCATTCGGGTTATGACATTTATGGGCCAGGCCTCGGCGGGGAAGGGCGTCAAAGGTTTCACCCAGAAGGAGCAACTCGAGGTAAATAGAATTTGTATTGTTCACTAAATGTTGTAAAACAAATTGCTGTCCAACCTGTTTTACAATATGGCATTATAATAATGACAATATGATATGCAACTGTGGTGCTATGATTAATTTCTAGTATGTCAAATATTTCATATTTAAGGTTTTAAATTGCTTGGGAGAACACTAGGACACCAATGTTACTTGATGAGTGAGTGAATTAGAATTAGAATTTGTATTTTTATTTGTATTGCAGATAACCTCTAATACCAACACCCTATTTTAACCCGGGACCAGATATAAGATATCCACTACTGGTGCATCCATAACAGCAGGCATATGAAACACTTTTAATCTTTATTTAAGGAATTCACTTGCACTTTAGGTGGTTCGGCAGTTCCGCACGGGGGGCTTCAACACCCTGGTTTCCACCTGCGTGGGGGAGGAGGGTTTGGACATCGGGGAAGTGGACCTCATCGTCTGCTTCGACGCCCAGAAGAGCCCCATTCGCCTGGTACAGCGCATGGGCCGCACCGGGCGCAAGCGGCAGGGACGCATCGTGGTCATTTTGGCCGAGGGCCGAGAGGAGCGGGTGAGCGCCAGCAGGAGTGACAACGTCCATCATCTACAGAAAGTTAAAACAAACTTAAGCTGCTTTTGTTTAGTTTCCCCTCACACCTTATCCGAAGCAATTCATATGTGGAGCTCCTCTAATTACCCATCTTACTCTTAATCCGAATCTGTTTATTGGGCCTAGTGCATTTTCATATACAAGGAATTTGCAGACAGAAGAGGAGCATTAAAAAATAATGCTTAACAGTCTAAAAAACAAAATAAACTATAGACAGAATATACAAAGCATGCATCTATGCACCTCTATGCACCAGATCAAGATAAATTACAAAAGAGGCTATGAGAGGTGCCAAGTGGCAGTAAGGATGCTAACATTCTTACAGTGATATAACAGTACATTATATTGCACATTATATTGTTTATTTCTAAACAGCAATTAATAGATCACATTTTGATGTTACCTCGTAGTTCCATGTATGCTTACGTGTGTTTGGGAGGCCCCAGCAGGAATTGAATCTCCAATATTAGCAGGAATAATCCCATGCTCTAACCCAGCAGTAAAGTAATATTATACCTGATATAGTACACATAGACAAAATAAGTGCAAGGACAGAGGTTCTCATCCATAGTGTGTGATGGACAGTATATTGTTCATGCATGTTCAAATACCTTCATCATCTCTCAAAACAGTACATTTAAATATTTTTTGGGATCTTCTGCCTGAAACATGACTTCATCCCTCCACTTCCAGACCTATAACCAGAGCCAGAGCAACAAGAGAAGCGTGTACAAGTCCATCGTCGGCAACAAAACCAGTTTCCAAATGTACCCGAACAGCCCCCGCATGCTGCCGGATGGCGTGAACCCTGCCCTGCACAAGATGCACATCACCTCGGGCCGCTTCGACCACGGCAATAGTGGCAGGAGATCCGCTGGCCGGCGCTCCAGCACCAAGGGCCAGAGCTCACTCATCCACCCCCAAAACCTGGGTGAGTCGAGGGGGATGTAACTGTGATGGAACATGTCACCATCTGATATGATGTCATATCTGTACATGAATTTTAATCATAATAATGAATATAGCTGCAGGCAGAAATACACGGGCACCGGGGAATCAATTCCGACAACGTCTTCAATAGAGAATTTGAAGTTTCCCTTAATCCAATAAATCAAACAATCCATCTAAATCTTACAGAAATACACAAGAGGGCGAGTTCCAGTTTTCCGAGTTTCAGTGAATGCAGCATAACTTAGTTTTCAGAGCCCGTTTCAGTTTGTATCGGTTCTCTCGATCCGATACAAACTCGAGAGTGTCCGTGTCTTAACGTAATACAGAGAGTCCACTAGTTAATCGATCATGGATGGCGTCGTTCTATCGGATGAATTTTTAATGCTAGAATGGGCCGCCATTGTCTGTGTTCCAAACGCCACACTTACCTTGGGTTTACCATGTGTGAGGCTGACAACGGAGGCTAACAACCTAGCTCCGCCGATCGGGTATGCACGCAGGCGGACAGAACAGCTGATAAATCCGGTAAGTGTTCCGTGCTCCCCGGTCTATATCTCTACCATGTGTAACCACGGTAACGCGGTGATGCGACATTATTCTGTCGGAATGCCCAGGGCTCTGCAGACTAATCACTGTGAGCGTTTCGGTGATGGGAGACACTTTTTTGGTCCCTTCATCTTCAAGAATTGACCAATCTGGATAAAACTTGGGCAACAGCGAGTTTAGTGTGTTTGTGTCAACGTGCGTACTGTATGTGTGCGTTTTAGCCGTGGAGCGCAGTGCTCCCAGGTCAGACGGGTTCCTGACCCCTGAGGAGCATTCTGCGTGGACCTCCACCATGAGACTGGAGGAGGACCAGCCTCAGCCAGCCCTGAGGCTGTCACACTTCCTGTCCCTGCAGAGTAACCAGACACCAGACCCGGTAATTAGATTGCTCTTTGTTTCTTTGTCTTTTTCTATTTTTCTGTCTTTATTTTGCTATTTCGCTCGTTCTTTCCCTATTTCTTTCTCCTGTTCTCTCTCTTTCCTTAGCTCACTCTTCGAACTGCTGCAAGCGTTTTCTCAGAACCCAGTTCTCAGAACCCAATCTCAGAACCGTTCAAATCTCGAGCACAGTCTGTGTTCAAATCGATATTACTATGGTATTATTTTTTTTAACCCTGCAGGAGGAGGTTTCCGGAAGTGGCCCTCCAGTGCGAGAGCTGTCCCTGTGGGAGTGGAGGCACTGGCAGAACCGGGCCCTGCCGACCTACACCGTGGACCATTCCCTGCGCTGCCAGCACTTTGTCAGACTGATGGAGCTGATAGACACCATGAAGGAGGAAAGTGAGGTGAGGAAACAAAATGGAGGTCCACATGCTGCACATCCTCTTCATTTGTTTTATTTTTACCAACAAAAATAAGTAAACACAAGCACAACAACAAAAATCACAAAAATCAAACTCCTACAACAACACCACGCTCTTGGAGGCAACCTGGACATTTTTTTGTTTGTTTTGCGGCATTACGAGGGTCTTAAAAATGGATTTTCTCCACTATTTTCAAAAACTGATTACACAAAGATATTGCGTATATTTGTTACGTAAGGAAGAGGGAAAACCACAGCTAACCAAACAGAAGCGGACTCAATGAAGTCAGCTGAGTTGCATGTGAACAAACAGAAGAAAAAAAAGGGCTGCGATGATTTGCTGGATCTGGATGATCTGATAGGAGACAGATATCCGGCACAGTGGCCAAGCTCTGCAGAGGCGTTATGGTTCTGATTGTTAAAAATAAATAAAAATAAAATAAAAAATGTATATCGGACAGTGAACGTCACTTCTGGGCCATCTTCTTTTGGGTTTAAAAATAAAATACCACAGTGGTTCCATCGATTTGAACACAAAACGGTTTAAACCATTTGGGGACTGGGTTCTGAAAAAACACTTGCGGCAGTTTGAAGAGCGAGCGAAGGAAAGAGAGAACGGGAGCAAGAAATAGCGAGCGAAATAGCAAAATAAAGACAGAAAAATAGAAACGGACAAAGAACAATCTTACTGCCGGGGGTGTCCGGTCACTCTGCAGGAACAGGAAGTGTGACGGCCTCAGGGCCCGATGCAGGTGGTCCTACTCCGGTCTCGTGGTGGAGGTCCGCGCAGAATGTTCCTCAGGGGTCAGAAACCCCTCTGACCTGGGAGCATTTCATCCACACTTTGTGGATCCAAAATGTGAGGTGTAAACATTTTAAGCCCGAATGATGTTTTTTTTTAATATACTGTATATGATAGAGACCACATTTACATACAGTACTGTAGTCAATGGGTCCTATTGTTTATCCTCGCAATGCTATTGGATCGTCAATGTGTTTATAGGTCCGGCCATCTGGCCATGAACTCACACAACCTGCAAACTTTCCTTCAAGCTCATCTCTTTGTTTTATTGGACTGGATTTGTCAAGATTCAAGTAAGTAAAATGCCTTAAATATTTTTTTGTGATTATTACAATGTCTATAACATGTAGATATTTAGTTATTGTGGAATACATTAATCGAATTTTATTTTGAGCTTATTATGTCTGTGTTGCAATTCTACATATCTGCGTGAGGTTGGTAGTCAAAATAGCATGAACACCTTGCACATTACACATGAGACATTGCACTTATCGCATGTTCACATATGGAAATATATACTGTAGAATAATATAGAAATATAATGTCTAGAGAGCATAATAGGTTAGCCACGCAGTATTGTGTGAATTTAGTGGAATGTGTAAATAGGATTGGGATTAATTTGCATTGAAATTATAGCCTGGAAAATACTTAGCTCTCCACCCTGAACACTTGGTGCACCGCCCTATCTATTCCTTCCGGTTATCTACTACAATATAATAGTCATATGTATTATTTATACATATATATTTATTTATCTTTTACTTATTCCATTTCAGAATTCCACCAGCAAAGGGAGGTCTTCTGTACAGTGTGCAGGATGTGATTGTTGCCATCAAGAATAGAGAGAGTGATTTTGAGATGGAATCAGATGACACTGATGCGAGTGATGAAGAGGCAGATGATGCCGATGAAGTGGACAAAGAAAGCCAACAACGCACTGACTGCCCATCCGCTGATTATGTGGACATCGAGCCCTGACCAATCAAACACACCATGCCCCGTGACAGGTATCGCTGGCATATCGGTACCAATACTGTTTTTTCTGGTCCGGATATCACCGATGATTCAGTTTCCCTCCACATACCACTGGAGTACTTCCAGAAAGTTTGTGTCAGAAGACATGATTCAGGCTCTGACAAAAACCACAAATGAGTACAGCTTTCAAAAGAATGGAACATGTATAAACACCAATAGAAACGAAATCGAGAAAGTCATTGGCATGTACCTGAAGATGGGCCCAATGCAAATGTCTGGAGTCCATATGTATTGGGAGACAGACACGCGGTACACCCCTGTTTCCGATGTGATGCCCCGCAACAGATTCCAATCTCTGTTGACATCATTACATTTTGTAAACAAGTTGAAAGTTGTCGGAGACGGAAAAGAAAGACTTTTGAAACTCCGACCATGGCTTGATTCATTCAGAGAGAAATGCCCGCAGCTGGTACCGGAAGAGCACAACAAACAAAGAGAGGGTGACCATCTTCAGGCAATGGGAGCCCGGTAACACAGACAGACATAAAGGAGCAGACATAGACATAAAGCAGGAGCCATGTGAATGCTCAGAAGACACCATCCTCAGGTGATGGGAGTCTACCAAACGGGGTCCCAGCCAAGAGGTCACCTGTACCCTCCCCCACTGCATGTACGCAAGGGCCTAATCGCACATTTCCCAGTGAAGACGAAGAAAGGCCGCTGCAGACACTGCGATGCATGATACACCAACACGCTGTGCACCAAGTGTAACGTTCGTCTTTGCTTTTCAGAGAAAAATAACTGTCTTTGGGACTATCATTGCAAGTGAACATGCCTGAACGCTGGGACTAAGACAAAAGTCAGTTATGCAAATACAATTTTATCCAGTTTTTTAAATTAATAAATGACTATTCATAAAAAATATGACTGTTGTGTGATTATTATTCATGATATATACTGTTATGTATATATGGAGCTAAATAAGCAATAAATCCTGCAAATGAACCCTTCGTTGTTCTGTATATTTGTTCAGACAATGGGAGTACAAATACAAAACTTCTGCTCCTAACTAGGGCCAGTGTTGCAATATTACCCTAAAAACTAAAACTTACTTACCGGTACATAATTTTTTTTAAACCCTTTAATTTCTGCATCAGAGGCCTCCTACAAAAACACCTGAAAGGTGAAAAAATGTTTGCTAATTTTTTTCTACATATGACCTTTACAGGGTTACAAATCCATCAGCTTTTTGCTGCTGGGTGACCTAGTACACGGGTCTCTGCTGGGATTAGTTCACCTTTCATAGAAATCCTCTTCTGTGAGCTTGAACGGGTTTGGTTTACTGGCCCTGAAGAGCTTCTTTAGCTGAAACGATTCAGATACCTAATGGAGATGGAAAATTATTCATAGACTGTCAAAGGTTTTAGGAAAGACTGTTAAAGTGACCTGATGATCTATACTCGAGTGAGCGAAATGAGAGGGGTCGGTTTTTCCACGACACTGCATAATAATTCTCTCCATAATGCACACATGCCCTATTTACTGTTTTCCATGGAAAAATCACGGTATTGTCCTTTGCACGCTTCTGATTCAGCTCAGTTGTCAATAGAAGATAGATCTGGTTTATACAAAATGTTCTAGCAAAGTATTAGACCTTACCCTCACCGCCTGTTATTGCACAGGATGCATAAAGTCGTGGATAAAGGCCCAAAATTACCCAAATCTTGCTAATTGGGTCAAATATTATAGTGAAAGTGGCCATTGGCTAAATGTAAGCCAGTTTGTTTCTTATTTTGCCTTAGGTCGGTGTAAGCATACTAGACAGGAAGAAAAATTGATTGACACGTACAAACAGAAAACACAGGCTCATTTTCAATATCACGCATAGGGATGGATTGACATAATAACTGGGAATGAATGTGTACAATCAATTTTAATAATATATGGGACTGCTTATAGCAAAGCATTTGTCACATAATGTTCTATGAAGAAAGACGTGCATACACAACACAAACAAATAAAATAAGTACAAAATTCAGATTTAAGATAAGATAAGAGAACACTTCATGAATCCAGGATTCAAATTCAGGATAATAAATCAAGGTATTTATTTTTTATTTTTTACCAAAGTCTAAAATTACATTGTAATTAAAAAAACTTACACATACACAACTTATACATTCATACAAGGCGACACATTGGGAAATTAGCCACAGGCATCAAATGCAACAGGTGAGCTGATATGATTGAAATTGAATATGAATAGTAAAATGTTTGGATAGAATCTGTCCCAAAAAGCGAATCCTTTCCTTCAATCTCTAATTTAATCTCCACCCTTTATCGCCTACATTTCAATATATACTTGGAACCGAGATAGTATTTTGAGAAATACTCACAAGGAGTTGACTGAGTAACAACCACGTCCTTTTAAAAGTGTGGAAGTCTTTTGAAATAAGATGGCCCCCTCGGGCACAGAGGAGGCGGTTTACCAACGGAAAAAAGTATTTTATTCAAAATGTTCAGGGTGGGGATTGAGGGGAGATAACGAAACCGAGATCGGGGTGTTCCTCTGGGTACGGGCGGGTCTATCGACTGTGTTAGTTTCTCGTTGGATACCAAGCAGCATGGACAATTGTTCGAAGATATCCAGACAATATTTATGTATCTAAGGACAGAATGAGCAGCCCTTGAGTAACGTGGTATTTATCACGTAGGTGTATGATAAACCCTGTGCAATGCATCTTAATCTATGTCTGTTGCTTAATTGTACACATTGCATCTTGTGGGTCATTGGCATTTACATTTGATTAAAATTTCCAACCACAGCATCAAGGCGTCCGACTTTCCCCTGTTGGTTCAGGCGAAGTAGCTTTTGGCTGACATTGGCCCTGGCCTAAATATTCAGAAAAAAATATTTTCCCTATTATATGGTTTTTCCCCACACACACCTTCCACCTCCAGCTTCACCCAGACAGCCCCACCTTCATCCGAGGCCATCTCCTGTCCGGGTGTGCGCAAAGCCATGCCGAAGTTTTCCCCCCGCTCCTCTTTGTGACTTCTCTTCATGGGGACGTGGAGCGAGCCTCCTCCATGTTGTATAACCATTCTAGGAACTGTTACATAATGGCGGGAAGCTTTTAAAGTAGGCCGGGCTACACTGACCTACATGTACACACAATACACTGGCTAGAGATGAGTGGGACGGACACGGAACAAGGAGTCATTTCATTACAAATTTTAGTAATAAAAGGAGGAAACAAAGGCAAAAAATAACTTTACAGTTATTGAGGGAGTTAATGGTTTTTCTGTCTTATTGTCTTTCTCGCTCTTTCTCTCCTGCTCATATCTTTCTTTGCCGGTGTTTGTGTATTATTCGACCACACCGGGCCTCTATTTGCTTTGTTAGCCCCCGGATGAAACGCTGCACTTGAAGGAGGCGTGAAATAATAATTTCCACTTCACTGCAGCCTGAACATCACAAGCCCTTTTTTTGTGACCTTTCCAGACTGCGTCACCTTTCCGTCTTCTCTGACGTGTGTATTTTGGTGATGTCCAATCATGTCCAGTCTTTATTGTGATCATTTATCAACTGTCTACCAGGGGGTCAACGTTAATCCTGTTCAAATCAATCTTTACTCACGTAATATTTTCCAGTAAGAAAATGACTTGTTTGTTGTGACTATTTATCTCTCATTTACACATAAATACATAATTGCAGGCCACACCCTTGTTTTATTTGGATTGTGCATTGTAGCACTGCTGCCTCACAGCAAGAAGGTCCTGGGTTTGAACCCCGGCCGTCCCGGGTCCTTTCTGTGTGGAGTTTGCATGTTCTCCCCGTGTTTGCGTGGGTTTCCTCCCACCATCAAAGACATGTATGTTAGGGGGGTTAATACACCTGCCGGTGCCCCTGACCTGACTGAAGGCACTGGCAAAAAGAGCTGGAGTTGGTCCCCGGGCGCTGCACTGCGGCTACTCACTGCGGCTACTCACTGCTCCTAGGGTATAGGATGGGTCAAATGCAGAGGATTAATTTTTTTGTACTTTTACAATGACAATAAAAGAGATATTCTATTCTATTGTAAATCATTTATTATTCATCTTTTAATGTCAATATTAGAATATTTTTGTTTTTCTTCATCAACATAATGTTGTTGAATAGGACATTGTGGAGAAAAGCACACAGGGGAGGTGGACAATACCTAAGGGAACATGTCCAAGGGGGTCAGTTTTCTTCTTTCTTTTTTGTTGTTTTTTTTACTTCCCTCTCCTATACAACCAGCTCTCTGGGCCTCTCAGGGCCCCAAATGCCTTGAGGCCCCTGGGTCTGTTCTCACCATTTTATTTCTGCAGTCCTTGCAATGAAACCATAATATCGACCCATATGGAAAGTGGATTTACCGAACATCTATCACACTACGGATGCACTGCAGAGTCACACAGTGGCCCTCCACTCACATTAAAAATAGGACCCTGGTTTGCTGGTTCGCACATATTAGGGCAGTTGTGTATGTAAGGGGGGGGGGCACCCACAAAAAGCAAAAGGGTCCAGCACTTTAAAACATTTGAGAACCACTGTGCTAAGTGACCTGCTACTAAAGAGGACACATAAGGGCCTTGCAAGACTCAAACGCTGTGTGTGTGTGTGTGTGTGTGTGTGTGTGCGTGTGCGTGTGCGCTTGGGCGCATATCTTCTATTTTGTAGGGAGAATGCCGTTATGAGAAGGAGCTCCTTCCTCACCTCCACCACGCTGACATTGTTGACGGGCCAGCGGACAAGATCCCCAAAAGAAAGAAAGAGAAGAGTACCAAGACCCAGACCCGCGCCGTATCCCCCAAAATCAAGACAAAATCCTCCCACCTCTGCTCGTCTAAAACCGACTGTATTGATGAGGAAGGGGAAAGGGACAATCCAGCCTTAGCATTTAACGGTATAAGGGACAAGCTTCCTGTGGAGAGTGAAAAGGAGATGGCGTTTGTGGACTCGGACGAGGGCGGCGTCCTGGAGCCGCAGCCCGCGGTTCCTTCAGAGACTGGGGGTGTTGTGGAAGCACACACCACAGACAGCGACCTCCCAGATTTAGACAGTCGCGAGCAGAGTGGCGAGGAAGACATCGAATTTCAGGCCATGTTTTTCCTTCCCAAACGGGACGCCGCCGGCCACCGCTCCTCTGCCAAATCCCGCCCTGAGAGACGGAAAGCAGAAAGTCTGAGCGCGATACTGGCCGACGTGGCGGAGCTCCTGTCCAGGTCTCCGCCACCGCTCACCTTCGACTCGGAGGACCCCCTGCGGGACGCCGGGACACGCACCTCGATCGGTGCAGCGCTCCCTCCCTCTCCGGATCCGGCGGTGAAAGAGCGGCATCAGCCGTTCCAGGTCACCTTTGACCTGGACGGGGATGATGATGATGATGATGATATTGATGATTATGCCGATTTTACAGATAATAACTTAATGATGAATGCCGATGGCGGCCGACCTGCTTGTGCTGCTGTGGATGAAGATGCGATGGATGTAGAAGACGGTGAATTCTGGCACGACCAGCCTCACCAGCCGCCACAGCTGTTTGTTTCCCCCTTCCCCGCCCCTCCAGTCTCCGCACCCCCCGACCGCCAGATGGAAAAAGCGTCTCACAGTCCAAGCTGGGATGAGGTCTTTGGGGATGACGTGACAAACGTTATCGATGCGATGAGCGAGCATGATAAAATCGGTAAAAAAGACGACAGTGATTTCACACAGGGGGTGTTTGATGGGGACGCAGAAGAGGGGAAGGACATCGAAAATAAGAATCACGGCAGGGAGCATTGGGATGATGTTGACTTTGAGGAAACGACTGATTATAATATTGGCGAGCAAAAGAGCGGTCAGCACGGGGCCCCGGCCGGGCAGCAGGCCGCCGCCACGATGGACGACAGCATGGATCTCTTTGGGGATGATGAGGCCTTGCTACGAATGACCATCCCAGATATCCCCACTCCCGAAGACCGCGTCACACCCGATACCTCGCCTCGGTCCGAAGACCAAACAAAGCACACATCCAACGCCTCCCGCGCGGGTGACCCTGCGAGCGTTTTTGGAACCGTAGACATATCTCACAGCAAACATGGATTCCGCACGACGCTATCCCCTGAGGCTGCCCACGCAAACAATGCAAAGCACATAACCCCAACCTCACGCAGCCCTACACACACACACACAGCAAACGCCAATCACACAATTGATCGCCATAGGAGAAAGCAGGAAACCACAATAGAAACTCGTAGCGACGGTGAACACGCAGCAGACAAATCCACAGCGGAAAGGTTAAATATCAACGATGCCTCTACTGGTGCTGGGCGGCAAAACTCTGATCCCTTTAACTCTTCCCATGACCTCTTCTTTGTCAATTTTGACCTCGGCTATTCGCTAGATGACTCAGAGGATGAAGTCGACGAGGACCTTGTTCCTGTTGATTCTGCTTTATCCAGACCCGAAACCCGAGAAGCTGGGCCTGCCTCCGCGGTGCCTCCGTCGACCGTCTCTTCTTCCACGCCGCTTCACAGTTTCCACAGACCCGTTTCCATGGCGACGAGCGAATCCAGATTATCTGACCCGGTACCTCAGCCCTGGCCCCGAAAGAGAGAGATTAGCTCTATTCTGTCCTCACCTTTGACCTCTAAGGGCGGGGCTGGCCTCCCGTCTCCAATCCCATCACGGGATGTTAGGCGGACACTCATGCCCGGTCCCTCGTCTGCACTGTCCAATTTGAAAATGAAACAACAGGAGAGTCCCGCCATTTTGGCCAAGAGGCCAAAGAGCAAGGGAGACGGTCAGTGTTTGTTCAACTCGCCTCCTCATCCAGGTGTGTTTACCTCCACCGGCGGCTCAATATAGTCTTATAGTCTTATATATAATCTTCTTTTAATGGATTTTGGTCTTAAGCATCTATTCTCTATCGAACACTCACAGTAACCATTCTTGTTTTGAAGCTTCTATAATTCTTTACTTACTCTTTAGTTACTTTTTAAACTGCACGCAGGGAAATTCATTTTTTAATTCAAATTTGGACCAGCTCTCAAGATATGTATTTTTCCATGTGTCTCACCTCCGTCCCAGGACTGTCTCACAGTGACAGCGAGGATGATGTTTTGGTCCAAATAAGAAGACACAAGACCAAGGCAAAGCTGTTGTCCTCTCCGGAAGAGGTGACTCTTTTTGATTCACATAGTTAGGCGATATCTAATAAATTACTTTGTTTTGATGCATGATGTATTGGCGCTAAATGGCAAAAGCATGGATTAGGATTAGAATAGTACTTTCATGAAAAACAAGCATAATGAAACACCCCGGCAGCTTGATTAAAGCTCATCAGTCCAACTCACTGGATATACGATACAGACTCAGACATTTCAATTATCTGTTATCCGCCGTCTCCTTGGTGCCTGGAGATGGCATGGCAACCGGCGTCAAATCGACCAAGCAGATATGTAATAGTAGGACAGATGCATACGGCCTTGTCTTGGGTGAATCTTTTGTTAAAAAAAGAAAGAAGAATATGTTCTAGATAGAAGCATCTTTATTTGGTTTGACTTTATACAGAGTCCAGACCAAACTGCTAATAGGCCGTAATAAGACTACTAATCCTCTTAACTAGCTCAAGCATTGAAGGTGTGTATTTGTATATTTGTTTGTATATTTTCACACACATATTAATAATACAATTTAACTATATAAATATGTTCTCTCTGCTAGTCCAAGATCTTGAGTGATGTGGATTCTCCTCTGCTAGTGAAGAAGAAAAAGGTTGCAACACTTAATATAGTAAGTTTAATCAATATACAAATTTTTTTTGTTTTATAATAATAATAATATATATTTTATTTTAGTTTTATCTATGTCATTTTAGATACAAATTTTCCAACATTTTGTATAATTTAATGTAATTATAATTTTTTTTAATGTGATTTCTTTTCAG
>OMKR01022472.1:1759-15554 GCA_900302355.1 Cyttopsis rosea | reverse complement strand
GCGTTTAAGAGAGATAAAAAAAGAGAGATGGATATGGAGGGCGAGAGAAATAGAGGTGTGCATGTGTATAATTGAGGGAAGGTGTTCAGAAGCGCTTCAATACGATGCTGCGTCCGTGAGACTGACGTAGGGCGGGGATTGTAGCGTGTGTGTGTGGCTGCGTTTTTTAAAATCTGTTAAAACACATTGTGCAACAGGCAATAAGGCTCTTGAACAAACTGATATTGCTTTAAACATTCATTTAATGTCAACACAATAGAGGAGCGATGGCCTGGTCTGTGCAACACTAGCATCCTTGAGCAGCACACTCCAATTACCCATCCTTAGAAAGCACTCTGCCTTGAGAGCGGACAACAGCCATTGGCATGCGGCATCCATAATTCATCCTGAGGCTGATCACTCTCCTTCCTTCCATAACTCTCAAGACTGCTATGTAAACAATCCTGATTCAGGAAACAGCCTCAGGTCTGCGCAGGTCTGTCACTACCTCTCAAAAAAATATCAAAGTGCCTATTTTCCCAGCCATGAAGACACCCTGCGAATTTACAGCTATGGGACCTGCAGGACAAAAACAACAGTCCAGCTTTCATAGTCACACATGCATCTACAAGAGGTGTAGATGTTATTGCTGCTGCTTGATTGACCGGGTTAAGCAGGTGAGGTGCTGAGGTGAAGGGGGATGTAGCTCGCAGATTCTGTTATCATCTGCCGAGAAGGAGCAGACTTTAGGGGAGCTGTCAGCAGCGCTATTATTCCGTATTAAACTTTGATGGAGTGTTGGGGCTGCTGGGTGCACCAGCATACACACCCAGCAATCGCACAGATGCTCAACCAAGTGTTATGGGTCAGGGAGAGAGGCTGCACTGTCAGAGCCACTGGTTAAGGTAGCTACCGGCTCACGATGCTGCTTTTAAAAAAAATCCCCCAAAATATTTGGATATTTTGTTAAACAACATCAATAGCTCTATACTAATAGTTACCAGGAAGCTTTAAATCATAAATCTGGCTCCTCAGCGCGGTCGCTCCTAATGTAAAGAAGGTGTTTTTGTCCGTGGTTGTGATTACGAAGACTGCGAGAGAGAACAAAAACAGACAAACTTTTCCAGATGTCCAGGAATAACATAATAACAGTGGGCAAACAGTGGCGTCACCGGGGGTTCAGCGGGAAGGTTATTACGGGATTATGGAGAATCAATGAGCCTTTCTCTGAGGCACGGGAGCATGTAAGTGACAGCTGGGCTTCTGCCATTCCAGACGGACAGACACACAGACAAGGTCAATAGTTGAGATCTAGTTTAGGAGCGACATAGGATTTCCTTTTCAAGCAGCATGGCACACAAATACACACACACACGCACACACAGGAATCTATCAAACATATTAGTAGTTGTTGACATATACAAAACCGATTCACAGATGCGCTGAGAGAAGATGGCTCCTCAAGAACGTGAAAGCTGACTTGTTCACTACTTGTTGCTTTGCCTTGTATTTCACATTTTCATCTATAAGGTACGGTGATCCACAGCATCCAATATATCAACAGCAGTTTAGATTTATCGGAACAACTTCCTTCGCATCTGTATGCCATGCCTCTACAAAGTGCTTCAATGATATAGCCCACGGTTGCTATGGAGAGTGGGCTTGGAAAAGTGGTTTAAGGAAAATCATAACTCATTTGGTAGGGATATAAGGTTAACCTTTAGACTAACGCTCCTTGGGGAGTTTGACTGTTGAATACTCTGGCATATGTAACTGCCGGACGGTTGTAATGTAATTCAGAACCCTTTGAATGAATAAATCTACTCACTTTAGACATTCCCTTGAGAGTATGAGCGGTGGAGGGGAAAAAGCAGAGGGAGTAAAAGACAGGCCACAGGAGAGAAAAATAGGACAGGAAGCACAGGAAGAGAGGCTATCAGGGAGCATGGATTGTTCTCCGAGCTCTCTGCAGCGACTAAGCTATAAAACATTACAGGTGGTGGTCGAACCTTTCATTCCAGTTCTTACACATGGAGAAAAGGCTCAGTTTGGATTGTAAAGGAGAAGTCTGTTCTCATCAATTCAGTTATCGCTCCATTCTGTCGACCTGCGCACGAGTCTCCTTTGGAATTGTGAGGAGACAACCTATGTTTTGGGGCGCAATGATTGGTAGTTGGCCCTTCTGCTTGTTAGCCAGGCCTATTTGGAACACCAGACCATGTCCTCGGGACGAGGGTACTCCAGTCCCACTCCCGACCAGTTAATTAGAGCCAGATATTTTCAAAAGCAGCGCAGTTTTCCAGCAGGGTCCAATAACAAAGTGATTTATGACTCTCTATTTGAACATTAAGTGTTACATTTAAAGTGGTGGCCCATCAGATCAGATTCCTGATAGAGATCTGAGTAGACATTTTTATTAACAGCACACCAGACTGCAAATAAATATTCTGGACTCTCAGAATATATGTGCTTTGAGTGCCTTCATGCTCAATTTGAGGGAACTTGAAGAGGGAAAAATATTACATTTAAATATACTTGAGTCAAGCCACACACTGTTTAAAAATCTATTTAAAAACATCTATTCATATGGATTTTCTATATGGATTTATATGAATCTTAGAAAGATGTGTTTAATAGTCCAGAAGATAGACTTGGAAGGTTCAGAGCAGTTTTAACCAAATAACGTTTATTGTTAAAACTCACTCAGTTGCCTTGTTACTCCAAGGTTAAAACATCATGGACTGGTTAGATCTCAAACCTGGTAGAGAAACCTGAACAGCTGGTCCTTGTTAGACTGTTTGAGCAGAACTAGGGATTTTGGTTGTGTGCTGCGAAGATGGGTTCATGGATTGCAGCTATGGATTGTTCAGAAGATCTAAACAGAATTTGGGAACACTTAATAATGCCTCCATTGTGATCTGTTGTAATTCCAAGCCCTAGGCCACAGTATATCCGCATCTGTCCTACAGCTCTTATAAGACTATCAAGCTGCGGTGTACCTTTCCAACCAGTGTGTTCCTGCCCAATGTCCTCAAGGAAATGGAAATTAAAATGATTAAATCATCTCTGCCATGTGACACCATTGCGATTCCCTTCTGTGACCACACAGAAATCATTCATTTATGAAATCATACATTATTTATGACTAGGAATCTCATTTCTTGCTATCTTTGATCACCAATGATACGTTTCCCCAAAGACTATTTCACGCATGTTAGTGAACACTGACTCACAGGTCAGTCTAATGTTCTGCTGCTGACTGATAGTGGAGATCTGCCCACTGCTTGTTTCCTGGTGGTTATTTTGGGTTCAAGACAGGGCCCCTTGCTGGGTCCTTCTATCGTGTCTCTTTTGAGCAGAGAGGCCCCCGTGGACTCAGGACCCCAGAATACAGTACGAACAGATGTTTATGAGAGTAGAAGAGAAAAACAATATATGGAATTCGTAAACACATATCCACATCAGGTAAACAGTTTATCCAAACAGCTAATAAAAACCTCGTGGACCCTGGAGGACCTGCGGAGTGTTAGATCACCTGCACAGCCACTTCGGACAGCTATAGCTGTCAATAAAAGGCAGCAGGAATTTTATGGCTTAACGTGGGGATTTTAAATGACCCAAGGCTTTACGACATTAGAATGTTTACATAAAAACGCCTTTTGCTGCAATACTACATACTATATATACCATCATATCAATAATACAGTTTTATCTATAATATTAACTAACTCAGGTGCCACCAAATGTCTCATTGGCAGTGATTTCACCTGGTTTGAATTGATCTTTAAGGTTGTACTTTAAGTTAATCTAAATAATTGTTTTGATCCTATAGGTTGGTTGCGAAGAATCCTCGTCTGATGTAATGTTGATGCTATTTTCCTCCAACCTTGTAAGCTATTGGGACAGGCTGTGGTCCCCCAAGGCTGGAAAGATGCAGTGAAGTCTCTTGTTTATTCCCTCCTTTCTCTCCGTCCCTCTCTACCTCACTTTCTCTCCATCCCACATCTCAAATGGGAAAAGGCATGCAGGTTCACAGCATGGGGTGAGTTATGACACAGGAGAGGGAGGGGCTGTATTTCACATCTGATTAGCGTGCCCATGGAAACGGATGGTTGGAGGATCCCTTTGCCCTTGACATGCTATCTCTAGAGATTAGGGCAATGGTTGGTAGACTTTCCTACTTACCTGCCTACGGATACAGCCCACTGCTGTTCGATGAAATAGCCAGCCCTGCAACACCAACACACATCCTGCGGCTGGCCTCAATCTTCTCACAGGAAAGCCTTGAGGCCAATTGGGAAGAAAAGTCTGTTCAAAAACTGCGATTGGACCTCTATTATGCCTATATTTAATAGGCTTCAACCTACAGTTACCTTCTAGCCACTGGTTCACCCCTTCCACTGGAGTGAGCGTTTGAATAAACCAACAGTCAGTCAAGTAGTCAGGTAGTCAGGAGAGTCGGTGGTTTCATTAGCTGGCTCAATGCTGCTGCCGGCCCTTTGAACTCACAATGCTGTGATCATAGCAAAGCAGGCCGCCTCACACCTCATCATTACATACACTGCCTAATTCAGGAGTATGTACACTTCACAGCCTTCACAGGCAGCCGTGTGGCTCAAAGGGACATCTGCAGATACCTAGAAAGTTGCGGCCAGCACAATTTGTTTTTAATTTGTTCTGGTGTTTCAGCTGGGTTAGGTCATGGTTTCTGAGCAGGGTTGCAGTGTAAAATGCTTACACAGCACGGGCAAGTTTTCATGCACTTTTGTTTCCTCTGTGGAGTTTACGTAGACAAAGACTTCCTTCAGATCAGCAACAAGCCTAGTATTATCACAGAACAACAATGCTGCATATCAAATAGGGCCAAACAGCAATGACAAAAGTAGAACCACACCACACCCTGAGAAGAACAGACACAAGGCAAGTGTAACAGTCTAAGAACAGGTTTAAAAATGCACACATGAAGAGCACTTGCATAGATTCAGTGCTAATGCAATGAAATCTATAAACCTGGAACCTGGTCTATTCCAGCTGACAATGTCATTCTTTTTGCTTCTAACTGAGCGGATTTCATGCTGGCTGCCATGGTAACGTGGTTTGAAAGTCAGCAAGCGATTGGTACCAGTTTCTGCCAGGGCCCAGAGTTATTGGTAGACATGCAATAAGCATCATTTCCACTCCAGAATCTAAAAGGTGCATGGTTTGTCATGTTAGATGTGCTTCCTTTGTCCTGAAGTACATTTCCATATGTAAAGTGGAGTAGCAATGAAATTTAGGGGAGGCTAACGAACATCAAGCAAATCTGTAGTAGAGTGCTGTAGGGCGACAGAGGCTTACTCAATGCTGGCTTGAGCTAGCATGATTAACACATCTCATCACTGACTAAATAATCCTGATCTCCTTAAGTGCTTATGGAGTAGGAAGCATCTCTGGCCACGGCATGTGCTTGTCTGGCTGTGTGGGTTAGCGTGTCTGCAGCAATCGCATGCTATAGATTAATTCACTGGCTAAATCGGCACTGCTCATTTTAGTGAATGAAGGAGGGAGGCACACGATTGAGACAGCGACTAGCTCCTCCGACGTCACCGTAATAACCATGGCTACACACACCAGGGGATTAAATCTTCCGCCCCTCTCCCACAAACACAAATATTGTTTTGTGTAACCCATAAGGATTGAACGGGGACATCCACATGAGCCAAAACAAGCCATAGGCCATGATGTAAAATACCCCTTCTAATTATAACAAAAAAGATTAGAATAGAATTATAGTTTTTATATTGTTGTTGAATTCATAACAAGTACTATGATGGGGTCCTTTATTTATATCTAGATCTATAATGTTCATCAAGTAGATTAGTGTTACAAAATGTTAATGTGATGATGAAAGTGCTCGGGGCATTTTGATAATACATCTGATGGTGAAATGAGGGCACTGGTAGCTGGATTTGAGTCTGGTTCAATGCATGGTTCCATTTGATTCAAGTGAATTATATTTTTTCATTTTCTCAATACATGGCATTTTTTTTAATAGATCTTACCACCTCCTTCAAGAGGAATTGAGCTTTAAGTATTGAGAACAGCAAATTGCGTGATGACCATAAAGAATGCCAATACATTTAGGAGTCATGAAACTCCTATTTACCCATCTCTCCTCCTCTCCTCTATCCTATTAATCTCTCCTCATGTTCCAGGCCAGTGCCCCCATTTCCATTATGTGACAGTAACTTGTTTACACATCAAGACACCTCTGTTCAAACTGTGTTCAGCAAGACTCCCAGACGGGATGTGCCACGGGAGGTGATGTGTAAAGAGAAAGAGAACATCAGCGGAGAAATCTAATGTTTTGAAAATGATCAGCCATCCGTGAGATTGAATCAACGAGATACAGCGTACAATTGATTCATAATCAGCGTGGCTTGAAGCGATGAGCAAGAACAATAAACAGATAAGATTTAATCAGATGACGAGTCAATTCGCTGTGACGAAGAGAAAATTAAACACAACAAAGAATTCAGTTTTGGTGGTCTTGATTAGCTATGGATGCCATTACTGTATGTATAGTCAATGAATAAGCAGAACTCATCATATATTCTGTAGCTAGAATTACAAACTGGCATTGTTATATGTCCAGGTGATATAAAAGGTATAGGTGTAATATATCAGTTGCTTTCTACATTTACGTGCATTTAAGTGCATAGATTTGTTATGCAATCCATTTGGGATCATTAATCTGCTGCAGAATTCTTAATAGGCAAGTCTAGTCCATTTGCAATGCTCTCTGTGTTTCTGTATTGGCATTCTATGCCTTTGGCGACAAGGTGATGTACATTTTGCCTGCCAGGCCGACCATGAGGGCAGTTGATAGAGTTGGCATTAGACCAGAGAACAGAGACGATAATTTTTCCTGTTTGACTAGACCGGCAAGTGTGAGATGTACTATATAACTCTCTAGGCATGGATGATGGGCTGCTGGGGAATTGATGGGGAAAAGTTGTTAGTAATGCTCTTTCATGCTCAGCTGGATAAGACAGAGAGCCTGGCCACTGTAAAACCCAACATGATAGATAGCACCTTTGCTGGGTGCTGAAGCTGGAGCAGGAAATTAGTCAGCGGCTGACCAACTACTCATCATTAGTCTGCAGGCTTGGCAGGTTGTGACACTGCTGATGCCTTTCTATCTCTCCACCCCACCACTCTCCTCCCATCTACCCTTTCCTCCAGCCTATGGGCGCAATAAGCAGACATGGAGCAGTGGTGGCAATAAGTAGTGGCATTCCTGAAATTCCCCCTTTATTAAAGTTTAATTAGGAAAGTACAATTTGAAAGGCAAAATACTGGGATTTAGGGGAACATGGCCAAAGCCAGGTCAATAGGGTCTTCAAACAGGGAGATAAGATGGCTGATACGTTGAGACTTATTCCACTGTTTTACTGTTTTGCTAGCTGAACATACACATGTGAACACTGAATGTGAAAAAACGTTTACATGGTAGTGAAACTGTGTCCAATTACAGTGCAATAAGATGGTCTTGATATCTATGTTTACGGACATTAATATGCATTATTCAATGGTATCCTTATCATTGTAAGAATCACACAGTGTTATCTAATTGTAATTGCTTCCACATTCGGTGGCTATAGCCTCAAGATGGCTATAGATGCAAAGCCTGATGTTGCAATATGATATCTGTCACATCATGGTGCCTTCCCGACTGCGAGTAAGAGTTAATCTGTAGCCGCAGGTCACTGGGAGATAGCTTATATTTAGCAGCTTTCATTACACATTTCTATCCTATGGTGAGATGGATGTGTTGAGAGTTGTCAAGAGAATCAAGAGATGCTCTCCCCTCAAACCCCAGAGCTGAGCAGTAGTTGACAGCTTGCCATGGCAGGAGACATCTAAATTGTCTCATTACAGACTAGAGGGTTGTGATAGGCTGAGCCACCCAGAGAGGAAGAGCATATGAGTTGGGCTCAGCACAGCTGGCCCAGGTGCAATTACGCTACATATCTTGGTTTGCTGTGTGTGTGTGTGTGTGTGTGTGTGTGTGTGTGTGTGTGTGTGTGTGTGTGTGTGTGTGTGTGTGTGTGTGTGAGTCTGAGTCTTAGAGAGGTAGGTGGGAGATGGGTTTATTCTAAAACGTGACAATGCAGCTTGTTGCCTGCTGTAAGGGTTCCAGGGGCCAGTTCAGTTCAAGAATGGCCCCAATGAAACTCAGCTTCCGCTCAGCCTCTAAAGCGGTTCACCCACGGAACTTGTTTTCACGTTGAACCCGTGAGATTATAACGAAAAATGAGCTGAAGGCATTCAGAATGTGTAAACGCCTCCCATTCAGTGTGTCTCTGGTACATTAACAAGGGGATAATATGCAGATTAGCACGCTTAGGGGAAACGATGAGCTTTGGATGCAGAAATATGCAACAGAGGCTCTCCTTGCTGCAAATGAGTTAGCCCACTGTTGGCCCATAAATATAGTATGTAATGTGCTTGCAAATGAAGATTAGAGTGTAAATGGAACTTGAGTTGTCTGGCGTCTCAGGAATATTCTGTGAAAACATTTTCTGCGCTTTCGAGCTCAATCATGCAATTCATTCATCGTTAAACGCTTTCAGACCAGAAACCGAGCTGTTTTCTGGTCTGGTCTGAAACTAAAATTGAGGGCCATTGATTGTGCTAAGGATGCCTGTAAGGTATGCTGGGTAGGCAGACACTACGCCCCGGTAGTAGTTATGGTTTGTTGATAGCCTCGCAAACTAATGCCAAATACTCTGAATGTCCCTACTGAAGAACAGTTATCATACAGTTTTGAATGCTGGAAGGACAAATGATTCAATGATGTCTCCAGAACTGCCTCTTCTGGTCCATTAAGAGAAGTACTGAAGCCTAGCAAAATTATGGCTTTGACAGCTGCTCAATGGCATTCTTAAGGATCCCTGCTCCCTTTTATCACCTCTATGGTAGTTATCCTGAAGTTCCTCTATGGAAAGAAAGGAAGATACTGTATTCATTTCGATCTTAAGGAGACTGAGCTTGCACAGTGTCTCATTTTTCTCCAGGGAATTCTAAAAATGGTGCTGGCGTCTCTCACGGGAGGACACTGAAGTTTCATAACCCCATGTGACAGGTGTCACTAAGCCGATTGAGAAGAAATTCATGATTTATTTTTTTAAATATCGGAATATTTTCACCGTCAAGTTATGTATACTCTTGAGTGTTTAAACAAAGGGATCTCAACATAATGTTTGTTTACTAGAAACCCAACAAAGGCACAATGTCACCCACAGGAATATTCAGTTGTCTTTGACTACAGTAAGTGAAAATACAGCTTCAGCACTTGATTGATGCTGAAGCATGTTTTGAAAAATGTAACGTAATTCATCTTGTTAAATGAATCGGATCATTTTAATTCACCTGCAGGCTATAGCTACAACTACCTTGCCAAACTAAACTGAGGTCATGCTTGGTGACCGCAACTGTTTTACCGCTAAGATATAGCCGCTTAAATAAAGTCCTTTGTAAAAAGTGCCGTACAAATAACAACAAAAGAAAGCAGTGTGAAGTAAAATTGTGCTCCAAACCCCTCACAAAAAAAAAAAGATATCCCAGAGGAGGTCTCTTGGTTTGCACAAGGTTGAAAGGTTATGGAGAAACCGAAGTGGATCAAACCATTTGGAAGAGAGGGGCTTAAACGGATCAGGCCACACTTATTGAGAGATGACTGAAAACATCTGGGATCACTCTTTAACACGTGCACACACACACACACACACACACACACACGCACAGAACACACATTCACACCCATACACCTCACATCCTGTGGGTGACACGTTGCTTTTTGGACTTGTCTCCAATCTAGGGTCAAACATGCAGCACTAAAAGACGCACCTCCGCCAGGTCTGGTGGTATCTGAGGCATTTGTAATCTCTAGGCAGAGTGATGAAGACATGAAACACAAGGCTCAGGGTTTCTTGCTTAGCTGTGTCTGGATCTGCTGTGCTGTGCTACATTGGCTTGATGAATTACAACAATGTTGGGTGGGCTAATAGTGTCTCTTATTTCCTCATCATTACTCATCCCTGCTTTTGATGGTTGGGATACTGCCTTTTACTGGACAGGCCATGTCATGGAACTGTGAAACATGGTCTCCCTGCTTGTCCCCCAGGTCCCATGGCCTCCACAGAGCATGGCAGAGAGCTAGAACAGGCTGCTGCCGTGGGGAAGATGGTCCAGCAGAACCCGGGAAGGAGTGGCCAGACCCACAGACCCTCCGGCTGGAAGAGGAGACGCCCACGGCCCCGTCTTTCCCACAAGGGGCCCATGCCGTTCTAGAACAAGGTGAGTTTCTACACAGTAAGTGTCCTTACAAGCTTGTTTGGCCCATGTCGAGTGCCATTTTATTCAATTTTATCAATGAAATATCTTATATCTTCATATCTGTGACTACCTAATGGAGCTGCACAGGTTTATAGGTTCATCGACAGTCAAACTCCTTAAACCTAAAAATTATAAAAGACATTTTATACCAAATTGTCATGGGTAAACACAAGCTTATGTGTGTATGTATATTTTTCAAATTCGTAAATAATTTATATAATTTAAGTATATTATTTACACACACCAACCAGGCTGCTGCTGTAGCCACCTGGCCGAGAGAATATTTAGACAATAAGGCCAAAAGGTCTTGAATGGGTTAGTATTATGGATTTAAAAAAATGTACACATTATCTCTTGCCAGAGTAATGTAGTATTGTTTAGAGTGAAAAGTCAAACAGTTACAGGAAGAGTGGGAAATCACTTTATGACCATCATAGCCACGCTTTGAACTCAACATCAACACAGGGATGGTATTGTTAGCACAGAAGAAAACTTGACATCATAACAGATTATTGGACTTTTCCATGTCCCCATAGTTCTCCAGTAGCTGCCGTGTAATTTAATATATTTTGCTTATATATATATTAAACTTGGAGGCAAAGATGGAAAGAAACCCTACCTTTGAGTCAACTCAGCCGGAGTAAACCTTTTCTTTCAATCTGATAAAGCCAATTAAAAATCTTTAATAAAGATAACACTCAGCAGGGTCAGGTTTCTCAGCTGTATTATGAATGTGTGTCTTTCACATAAGAGAAATTATAGCTTGCTGTGAAGACAACCTCGTCTGAAATTCTTTAATCTCTAAATCATGAAAATATTTTACTTATCACATTTCGGTGGCTTTTTTCCCCATGGTTTCCTTTACTGCTGCAAAACAAATTCAGTATAAATTACATTTAAAA
Organism: Cyttopsis rosea; assembly: GCA_900302355.1. Taxonomy (NCBI): domain Eukaryota; kingdom Metazoa; phylum Chordata; class Actinopteri; order Zeiformes; family Parazenidae; genus Cyttopsis; species Cyttopsis rosea. The sequence goes on along the minus strand of OMKR01022472.1, from coordinate 4,293 downwards.
CAAGCCCCTGCAACAATTTGTGGGTAAATATCTACAGGCAAATATAACCCCAAGACAAGCAGACACTAGTTTCTATAGTCTAGTCTGGCCAGTTGTTAGTATGTTTGGTTATGGTGCTACTTGGCTGGAGAGCAATTGCAGCACCGTTTTTGTCTATGAGTTGTGAATCCCCGGAGCCATTCACATGTTTCTCCCAGAGCCTGTGAGAGACAGGAGAACTCAACAGGGCACAATGGCCCAGCAGGAGGTGCCTACCATACAACGCCTGCCTGCAGAGGGCTGACATAAATTAGTCACATTGTGAGAGGCGGCTGTGTGCAGTAGAAAACGACGTGTCATTCCCATAACCCATGGTTAATCGGTTTGAAGGGAAATGCAATGGAAGTCTGAGAAGTTAAGAAGCCAGATTCTCAAAAGCATGTAGGTGATATTTACAATACATAATTATGGATCGCAGTTGTTTTGTTAGTTCTAGAAAGGGTGAGAATTCTTGAACTCAATACTTCTTCCCATTGAGGATGTCAGAGGCAATGTGCACAATGGCAAAAACAAAGCAAGGACATTCTACTCTTTAGGGACGGCATGGGAGCTCTGTGCTCTACAAATAAAAGGTGAGCATGCTCAGACGCCAATTCGTCAGTTCTCGCTTTCTGTGCCAGAGGTTTGACCACACAATGAGGGAAGCCTCGGGAAGTTGCAGAAGCTCTATATAAATGAAATCCCCAGTGACTCAAAGTGTTCACAAACACCACTTCAATGACAACAAGATTGAAGATTTCCTGTTCGCTCTGCCAGACACTCATCCCCATTGATGAGTTCATAGTTCATCTCTTTCTTCTTTTTTCCCCAATCACACAGCCGGTCCAGTTTTCTCTGTCTGACTAGCATGCCATCAAGTCTTTTTGCATTAGTTAAGATGGTAAGACACCATACTCAATTGGGACAATAAAGCCACAATATGGCATAAAATAAAATTCCCATGTTACCTCCGGATTGTAAGAACAATGTCATGCAACGGTAGAATGCAGGCTTACGGAGGAATTATCAACACAACAACCCAAGAAATGGAGGCATCACCCACTATGCACCTCTGAGAACATGCTCCGTCCTTTCCGTGAGCTCTTTCTTCATAACGTTCAGCTGATGATTGGAAGAAATAGCTTTCCAAACAGCCGGAGTAGCACACAGTCTCACTCTACAGCAACAAACAAAGATCAAAGCTGCAGCACATCAGCGACATCGGCTGAAGAAGAGTGAGATTTCGATGAGACGGACTGTATGTGGAAAATGTCACAATTGGCCCAGATTTAATTGCTGTCTTGTATAAATAGTCTCAAAACACTAATAGACTTGACAGCACCATCCGCCAGCCCCGGTCCTCCCTGTTGCATTCAGCACTATCCCCCCATTTCAATATCAAAGGCAGCTCATCTATTATTCCCTGTCACCTAAGGCAAACGAGGGAAGGAGCCTGAATTTTAGTCATTACACGTTCCAGATGTGAGGGAATCCTTAAAGAGAGACGGTAACCCCGGTCATCCTTATGAGCATATGAATGAACTTAGAGCAAAATGTGTTATTACAACTCTTGGATGTAACGCATGCCAAGGACACTTTAAAAAGACAGCAGGATATTAAAGACAGTTTTAAAGCCTCAAGAATGTGTTGAATGGCGGATGCTCGTCCTTTTTTTTTTTGTGTGTGAGGGAAAAAAAAAAAGAATTGCTCCTCAAAAGTAGAAGTCGTTTTCCAACATAAAGTGAAGAGAAGCGTGGCTAATCCGCCGCCGCAGTATTCTGGGATGCAGTCATGAATCTTTCTTGCGGGAGTGGCTGTGCTGATATCATACACGAAAAGCACACAATATACAGATACACGACAACAAAGTCATTGGAGATTAGATATACATCAGTTCTCCAGCATTACGTGGGCACAAAAATATTCCACTTTAAAACAAGGGCAGTCTTTCTTCAATGAATGCACATTGTTGCCGTGTTACAAAGCTACTGACGATAATCTGAAATCTGAAAATGATCACACAACAGGAGAGAGCAAAAGGCACAAGACGATGAAAGATTGTCCCATTGAAAGTGCCCTGAGGAAAGCCTCATGTTGGGTGTCTGATGCCAGAGCTATGCCATTGTTTGTCTTACACACTGCCGGTTTTATGTAAGCGATTACCTCTTCTTTACAGCTTTCAAGTTGAACATTGTATTGTTTAAGGTGGAGATATAACTAAAGTCTTAGAAACCCAGTATGAGCCTCCCATGGGCCGTTTTATCAGCATGGAAATTTAAATTGCATAACTTTGAAGATGTGTTCGGGTAAAAATTTGCACCGTGGGATATTTTTTAGTGATTATTTTGTTTTGTTTTGTTTTGTATTTGCAGGCATTGCTTTGAGCGCCCTCCCCCAGGTTCTGATTTCTATGCTCTTCCTTTGCCTCGGGGGGCCTTGCAACGAAGGGCCACTGCTTGCCCAGCCTGAAGAGTGATGTCCATAGCACCTGCTGGTTCTTCAAGCAACTCTGTCCA
>OMKR01022409.1:2011-12423 GCA_900302355.1 Cyttopsis rosea | reverse complement strand
AAATTGTAATAAAAATAAAAAATAAAATAATAAAATAATAATACATTTGCAATGTCACAGAACACATTGGTCACGTAACCAAATGGAAGCATCGGGTTGCTGTTGTTCTCCTTTCTTGTTCCACTTGCAACAGTAGGAAACAAACTGACATGAAAACATTGGGGTTTAGAGGTTGAGAGGGTTGGGGCGTGCTCATTCTTCCAACAGTGCGTGTCTCTTTGTCCTCCGTCTCCAACCCTTTGACTCCGCCCTCCTCCCTTGTTCCTCCCGTCAGGCCGCAGTGTGGAGAATGGATGCACGCGGCAGATCAACGGAGAGCTCATAGACGTCTCCTTGTGCTCAGCAGACTCCGCTACACGAAATGAGGCCACGCAGCACAAAACTCCAGCTGATAAACGTCCCATTTCACAGCTAACATGTGTGTGTGTGTGTCCGCAGGGCACAACACACACACACACACACACACACGTTTCCGCCGTCATGGCCGCTTATGCGGTACCAAGCATCCATGTTCCTACACTGCAGGGGAAACAATTCAACCTTCAGAAGCACAGTACGCCCAGTCCGTCCCCGATGCAGCTTCATTTTCGAAATATATAGATTTTCCATCAGCGACGGAGAGCTTTGTTGCAGCGAGAAGGAAAAAAAAGACTTAATCTTTCCCCTTTCAACAGGAAAATTGCTGTAAACGACTCTGAAAGCACTGCGTGCGCAGAACCTTTCTGACTGACACGAGTGTTCATGAGTCTCTGTATTTGTTTTTGAATCAAATTAAATCGAAGACAGAATCAGGGACAATGCAAGGCCTGTGCGCAATGTTGCTTTTCTAGCCGTTTCTGGTAAGAAATCAGGTGAAGCGGGGTTCATTCTGGCATTTTTAAAGCACTATGTTTTTATCATTTTGAAGGACTTCACGCAAAACAAATGTAATAAATTTTCAATGCGATCTTTATTAGTTAAAATATAATATAATCTTAGTCTCATTGTCTATTATTTATATTATTCATATAGTCAATAGCCATCTACTATTATGTATATTAAGTGTCTATTTCCAACCGTGCTAGATACAATTGACATTTCCCTGCATCATCAATGTCGTAAAAGCGATTCTGGAAATGTTTTATTATTATTCTATATTATTAGATACCATTTGAAGAACGAATATCACAGGTTTTCAATTATCACATTTTTTTTCAAGGACCTTTTAAGCACAGGGGCTAATTTCAAGGTATTCCAGTAAAGTAGTTAAAATTCTGAGGACGAAATTCAAGCACTTGAATACAAGCACCTCAAGGACCCGGTAAGAACCCTGGTAAAGTTTGCAGATGAGACAAGACCGACCTGATCGGACTCGCTCCGTTCGAACAAATTTCATTTTTCCATCCCTTCACAGACTAACTATGCAGCACTCTGTTCATCAGCTCTCCCTTGGTTTTTGATTTAAACTAAAAATGTGTTTGGGGGTATTTCGGGGTGGTGGGGTTGTTAAACCAAAACCGAAACGGAAGTAACGACCATTTCGACTTCATCTTCAGCTCCACGACGACGCCACAGAAGCACAAAATAACTGAAAATGGGTCACGGTGGCAGAAGAGCTCGTCGAGGTCAGCGCTGACAGTGAAAAGAATATTTAGGAAAGGGGCTGCAACTATAACCCTTTTAAACCGAGTAACCCAGTTAAAACACCGTGAGATACTCTGGTTGTTCGCTTCATTATCATATTTCACCAATTGCAAGTCGTGTTGCGTGTTATTTTCTGTCGTTAATAAACTGTGTGCTGCAATAAAAGGCAGTCCCCAGAGGTTGAATCATCAGTGAAGCTAATATGATTAAATGTGACTTTTTTAAAATTCTAATCCTGGGCTGATTGATTGCAGGTTGGCGCCGCTGATTACTAATAATTGTCCCCTATTAAGATAGTTATGGGCTTTTGTGCATAGAAGTTATAATGACAATGTTCCTTATAATAATAATGTAAAATAATAATTATCAAGTACCACGATATTTCACTGTGTAGTATGTAGCATGTAACAAAAGTACTTTTCGCATACTATTTGAACATATTCGAGTTTTTGACACACTAAATACTAGTTTAGAATAGTAACTAGCATTCTAACCACAGCAGTGTTTTTTACCATAGATGCGTTGGAATGGAACCGTCAATAATATGTTTATCGGTTTCCCCTGCAAACATGACCATGCATGCTATAGGACTTTACAGACACCGTGCACTCTCCACAAAATCCTAAACCAACTGGAATACCGTCACACCATACGATGTATGAACACGCCGCTCGGTGTGTATGTGCAGATGTGTGTTTGTGCGAAAATTAGACAACAGCAAATTAAAAGCGCTTTGCCGTACAAGTGCCGAACAGAGACCCCACAGCTTTGTGAGCCGCGGAGAGCCGAATATAATTACGAACGGCGAAAACAGCTTTGCTCCAGACCCTTTTCAAAAGGCCCCATGCGAGCGCCGCCCTATTAAAATCTCTTTTAATTCAAGCAATTACTTTGCGGGGCTAAAGAAAGGGGAATGTTGTTTCAGTCCTGGCAAGGGAAATGGATATTATTAGGCCAGTTCCATCGCGGCCCAGATAGAATTTTAACGAGAGCTGCTGTAATTGACTTGGCACTTCCCACTTTTCTTATCGCCGCTGAGAAAATGTACAACAAGAAAAACTGCTTTTGTAAATATCAGCATGGATACAAAGGTGTGTGTGTGTGTGTGTGTGTAAGTCTACAGTGCATAGAGGTACTGTATATCCCTTGTTCTCCATGTTTACAAGGTGTTATTACGTCTCTGCTTTGTTCCATCTAATGAATCAAATAAAAGATCCTTCTTTAAACCTGGAGACCCTCTGCGACACAAAAAAGCAAATGTAAAACAACAAGGGGTTATTTTAAGATTTAGACTAGACCAGTGGTTCCCAGACCCCCACTGGGGGTCCCCAGAGATCGCAGGAGGGGGGGTCCCAAGGCATATGGCACATATGTTTCCTAATAGTCCACTAGTCCAATAGTCCATGGTTCAAAAGTCCACATGAGTGCTAATTCAAATACCCATGTCCATATCCATCCAAAATCCATGACTACATTCTAATGTAAATGCTTCTCTACCGTGAAAGTAATAGAAATTGTGAATGAGAGACGACTGAAGCGGGAGATCGGAAAGGAAGTCAACATCACTCATTTGGATCGCTTGTACAACATTTGGACATTCTGGACTTTCCTGGGCACATTTCTATCAGAAGGCTGAGGATCACACACCCCCAAACTGTCGAAAAGGTCTGTAACTCCTCTCACGTCTACATACATGAATTGTTTTCATCATATATTGTATTTATTTATTTATTTGTTATATTATATTATATAGTTTATCGATATCATACTGTATAAAGTTATTTAAGTAAGTATGGGTAATTGTCATAGAAGGTTTTCAATTACCATTATTTAGGGCTATTGTCATTGTGGTCCAATTATATTATCAATTAGAGTAAGCTAGTCTAGAAGCTTAGTACGGGCCTCTGTGCTCCTTGGTGGAAGTGGATTTCACGCACCTCCAAAGACAGTGCAACATGGCTGCAGGACTTTATTCAAATACTATTCAAATACACACAGAGCGTGAAAGCACTGGAAGTCATCTGTTCCAGACAGCTCAGAGAGTCCTGAGCCCCCAGGGCCAGGATGGAGACAGAACACGCCTGGAGAGCTGTGATCTCCATGTTGGCTCTGATCAGAGCGTGGCTATGAAGGCTCTGGCAGAGCGACGCGCACCCAGCTCCATGAAAGCTGCACAGATGCACGCTAATGTGAACCCTGGTCTCAGAGGAGGCCCGTGTCAGCTAAAAACGACACCAGTTGATCAGTGTTAAGCCAGGGCCACGTTACGTGATTTTCAAGGCCGATTTGGCAACGATTTGAGATCGGGCCGAGTCCAGGGTAGTACAGGGTAGTACAGGGTGGTTTAGAAGGAAAAGTTCTCCTCTCATATTTGTCCTGGTTCCTGTCCCAGTGTCAGTGTGACGTCTCACTGCTGACCAATCAAGTTCAATCTGCCAAACGTATCAAAAACAAAGGGAGCAATAAATATCCGCTCATTTGCCGGACCCAATAACCTGACAATCTGAGCCGCGCTCGTAAATCACCGTTAGCGGATGATGCCGTATTGGCCAGTTCCTCATTAGAGGCTTTCCCGCCTGATGGTTGGTCAAGCTGGTTGCCGTTGCAATGTGACACGAATGATAACCAGCCAAGTGATTAATGGTCCATCAGAGAAACAGGTGCAGATCTGCAAACGCTGAGAGAAAATGTGACTGTTGGAAGCACAATGCCAACAGGTGGAAATAAAGCAACTAAGGGTGGAGGAGAAGAGGGAAGGCTTGCAACGCCAACGAAACACCAAATAAAAAAAAATTAAAAAACAAGTTTCATAATTTCTACATAGATATTGTTGGACCCTCAAGGTGTTACAATTCATGTTGGTAGGCCCATACCAAACACATCCCAAAGGATTCTCAACCTTGGGGTCGCGACCCTACACGTGGTCACTTGATATGCACACGTGGTCGCAGGACTAATGTATTGATTTTTTTAATTTTTATAAATTTAGTTGAATAGGTTTGAAATGTACATATAATTGCCTTATAATGCATTTGGAGCTCCCTCCGTGCTCTATGATATAATAAAAGTAGTTGATGTGATACTCAAATTCACATGAAACAGTTTCCTAATTTACAATATCTGCACTTTGACCAGTTGTTCACCAGTTTGTCAGTTTTGGACATACAGTAAGAAAGATTCTTATTTAGCCTCAATCTGTTGGTTATCGGCATAATTGTGAATATTAACGCATAAAATCAGCTCTGCTGGCTCAAAAATAATTTGTCACACTCTTTAATTGCTGTTTCTGTGAGAATTTTGTGAGCCCAAAAAGGGTGATGCGACCAAAAAAACGGGTGAGAACCTGTGATGAGTGCGGCGTCAAACGGAGGGATCTGAGGTTCCTACCCGCGCTGACGGCCTTGCTCAGGTGCCGCAGCCTCCTCTGGTGGGTCTTGCCCCGGTAGTGGATCTGGGCCTGGGCGCAGGAGTTGAGCTGCATGTTGCAGACCTGGCACATGGTGGCGCTGCTCTTGGTCGGCCGACGCTCCCGCCGAGCCCTCGGCCCCGCGACCGGCCCCTTCTGCACTCCGTCCTTCTCATTTTCATCCTCCTCCTCCTCCTCCGGGCCCTTGGGAGGAAGGCCATTTTCCTTGGGATACTTCATGTCTAAAGAAAGTCAAAAGACACTGACGTTAATATTAGCTGCATAAATATTGTTCCTACAGTTTGAGTGAAATATCATTCAAGCAATTCAACCCCAGTTCAGCTGGACTATGTAGTGCACCTGGGGTCCAGAGTAGTGATGTGACGGTATACCAGTATAAAATTCAAATATGAAATAGTATTATCATAAAGGTAACGTAATACCGTAATAGTAAATCACATGACAAAAGCTATTTCCATGCGGGAATTTGTTTTTCAACCATTACCCAAATAAAATATCCCTTATTAAATAATATAATACTGGGCTAGTGTGATTTAATATACCACCACCTCTTTGGCAGTGCTTCAGACCGTGGCAGGGAACAGCAGGGAAACGTTGGCGATAATTTTGCCATTTATTTGATTATGATCCATAATGTCGTAACCATCCGAGGCAGACTGACCAAAAGGTTAGGAGACTGTGAAACCATGGTGTATGCTCCTGTAGAAGACACAAAATGGAATGATATCGACCTTGTTTTAAGAAAAACGTGTTTTATTCGCGATGTCGTGAAGAAGTACTACACTAACCACAATCCTAAAGGGCAACAGCCCTCTGATTGGTGGAGCTCGCTGTTGTACAGCTACTGATTCTGATACCGACCATAATGATCCCTTTTATTTATGAGATAAATTGCAAATACGAATTACAGTTCTTGGTACTACAATAATAAAATCAATTAAATGCAATGAATAAAATGACATTTTCTTGCTGCTCTGTTCATTTATGTACGGAAGCACTGTCGCTGTCGAGTATTTTAACAATGACGCCGTTGGATATACTGTAAACATAACACCTATCGTGTCCATATAAAATTGATGCGTTTTAAACTTTTTATGCAGTCAGGTGAGAAATAAATTAATCATATATCGCATCGCAATACTTGGTGTATTGTAAAACATAAAAAATCGTGATATTATCGTATCGGGACCCACGTATCGCGATAGTATCGTATGGTGAGATCCCTGCCCATTCCCTTGAAGAATTATATCCCCCATCTGTAGAGAACGTGGGAAGCCTGTACTGGCCAGTACCGGAACACGTCAAACCTTGCATTCCACCTGCGTGAGCATAATCCTTCCCGTGATGCCACAATGAAAAAAGTGAGTGGGCCGAGCTAAATAGTAGCTAATAATAGTACGAGATCCGATAAGCTGATAACGCGATAAAGAAAAAAGAAACTATTTATTTACACGCGCCAGTAGCGTTATTGTGATAGAATGCCTTGATGCTGAATTCTTCTCATTTATACCCTCCAGTGCCCTCCAGTGGTTCAATAGGAGAAGCTTTACTAACTCTTTCATAATTTCAAGTTTATTCAAGAACATCAGTGCATAATAGCTGTGTGAATTTTTTTTTTGTGATGCATAGATGAAAATGTGTAAATGTGTATAACTAGATTTTTTAATAAAATGTATTGACTTTAGAGTCCCGTGTAGTTTTAGAACAGAACGACTTAATATTTCAGTTATGAAGATGCTGACAGTGATTTCTCTTCCATCTTGTGTTCAGGGATTCTGGTCAGCCCGGTCTATTCGCAGTTCTTGAAAGGAAAAAAGAAGTCAGATATCAGGCTGGGGAAAATCAGCTAGAAGAGATCACTGCTGCAGTGGGCTACTTTATTGCTGAAGTTGTGATGCCTTTCCAAATAGTTGAAAAGAAGGGTTTCATAGCGCTGATGGGGAAAGTGGCACCGAAGTCCAAAATTCCTGACAGAAAGTACTTCTCCGGAGAACAAATACCCCCAGATGTACCTGGAACTCAGAGCAGAAGTTGAACAGGCATTATCTGAGGCACAACAAGTTGCATTCACCACCCTGACCTCTGGACAAGGCGGTACGGCCAAGACACTCTTACATGAGCTTAACAGTCCATTACGTTTCACCATCATGGGAGTTGAGGTCAGCTTGTTTAGAGACCGTTTTCATGCCGGAGGATCACACTGCAGAAAACATCAATCATTCCTTTGAGAGTCTTCTGGAAGAGTGGGGGGAATTGAAATGGGAAAAGGAGCGTGCGTCACCACCGACAACGGTTCTAATGTAAAGAAGGCGGCCGCATGGATGAGCTGCTTTGGGCTTAATATGAGATCTGTCAATTGGAAAAGCACTGAAAATTGACTTGAATTGAGTGGACGCTGCAATCAGAGCTGGTCGCGGTGTTGCGCAGGGGTTCAGTCGCAGCTGGAAAAGAAAGAGGGAGTTAACAAAGAAGCAAGCTGACTCTCCCTCAGCACTCTCCTATCCGCGACATAGTGACCAGATGGGGCTCCGCTCAGGCCACGGCGTCCAGGTTTGTTGAGCAGCACGACGCAGCGTCCGCCGCTCTGACGGCAGGAAGAAGCACAGGGCACACCTAGCGCTGCGAGCATCATGCATCTCCACATTAGAAGACACCTGCAAGTCCGTTTACTGATTCCCTGGCTGGGGAGACCCACCATCTCAGCCCTACAACCCGTTCTTCAGCACCTGACAGAATACATTCTGAAAGAAGAGGATGGCGACGGTGAAGACGATGAAGGGCCTCATCAGGAATGATCTGCAGGAGACCCAAGGTTCAAGACCGGTTTTGTGGAGGAGGCGAGCTCAGTTGTCACCGCCAGTAAGAGAGAGACCCTTGTGTCAATAGCGGCTTCAGCAGAACAAGATGATGCACCCATAGCAGCAGCTGCAGCAGCTAGAGAGGAGGCTGCTGCCCCTCCAGCCCCAGCAGAGAACACCACAGCCTCCTGAAGACCATCACAATGAGAAGACAGCAAGAAAAAGACAACAGGCGACACAAGACCGGGGTTCAACAGAAGAAGAAGCCGCGCTGCAGCGGTGGAAGGTCCAATAAGACATTGACAATTTTAGCAAGAATGGCAAAATTGGCCAAGAAAACTCTGTGCATCCCTACAACAAGCATTGCCTCTGAAAGAGTTTTCAGTGCTTCTGTCTAGGGGTGGAGGGAAAAGATCGATACAGCATAGTATCGCGATATTTTGCATGGCGATATCGGTTTTTTTCGCCCGCCATCTGCGATGGATTAACTAGTGGAGCCGTTCTCTGATACGTTAGGAACAGGAGATGCGGACGCGGTGGTTGAAAGCCAAAAAGTAGGAAGCGAATAGCGATGCTGCGTTCACTGGAACTCGGAAAACTGTAATTTGCCTCGGAAGTGATGCTGCATTCATGGTAACTCGGAAAACTGTAATTCGTGTGGGTAGTCCCCCCGCCCCCCCAGGCTGTACAGGAATACAAACAGTTCAGTTTGTCAGGTGCACGCAACATTAAAACAGGTTTTCATGACGGTGTTGGTCAGTCTGTCTGCTGGACAATACAATTTTGCTTCAATAAAAATGATTGAAGTGAGATGAACAGACTGAAAACTTTATCTTATTCGATAAAACAGATGTTGACAAGGTTTTCCTTTGGGGGCATAATCTGCAGTTGAAAAAAGGTAATAATCGCAATATCTATTATCACAATAGTCAGCATATCGCGAAAATATCGTATCGTGACTTAAGTACAGTGATGGAATCGTATCGTGGGGCCTCTGGTGATTCCCACCCCTACTTCTGGCCACATTGAGTCAAAATTTAACATGCTAGTCTTCTTACATAAAAACCTTTCTTCAAAAGGAAAACAAGGCCTAAATGCATCCCGTGCTACTCATTTGACAGTTCAGTTATCATTTTCAATTATTGAGAGTAGGCCTGCGTATTGTGTTGTCTGACAATTAGGAGTGAACTATTCAGTTGCATTTTTTGTTTTATTTTTCAATTAAAATGGTTAAAAAATCTGCAGAGCCATAAATACACAGATTGAGTTGCAAACTTTTCATGATTTAAATTTTTTTATTATTTTAGCTTAAAACCCGATACCGTGATATACCGAAAATCGTGATATTGAGTAGTACCGATTATCACACCGTGAAGATTTCATATCGTCACATCCCTAGTCCGGAGACCACCCGGGGTCCATCAAGAGGCTTCAGGGGGCCCCCAGCAAAATGATTACTAGTCAGACTTCACCATTCATTTCCAAGACGTCGGCACCGTCAGAGAATGTCCAGTGACGACCGTTTGGATCCTAGTTTCACCGCTGTCTCCCCGACTACAGCCACAAGAGACACAAAATCACATCTAACAATGGAGATTGGGATCCCAGAGACTAAATCGGATCAAACAGGGTCCGTGGCCCGATGCGTCTCAAATTGAGGAGGGTCCTTGATGTGAAAAAGGTTGAGATTCACTGATGTGGTGTATCGCTGCTTCACCACAGGGCGGCAGCAGAGCAGCATTATTGTTCAAATGCTCTTTTCCTGTAATGAAGTAAGTGTCACATGTTGTAGAAATTGACAATTTTTCTGCTTTGAAAAGGCAATGTTGGTGAATGTTGCCTCACAAGATTACGATACATCATTTTCTAACTGTTTTCTCTCTTTTATCTGTGTTTCTATCTGTGGGTCCAGTTTAGCTGTACAAGATTTCTTATATCGGACATTCGTGTCATATACGCAGCATATATGAGGTTTTCACCGTCATACACTTTACAAATAACAAAGTTGACAAGATATGACTTGTTCATTTGCATTCTGCATCCGCTCGGCCCCGTCGCACCTTCCTTTCTCTGAGCGAAAAAATTTCACTCAATTGTACTCTCTCCTCCATCAACCGCACACGGAGACGCTTCCGCGGCAAAGGCTTCAAGTCTCACGCGCCGTGCGTTGCATTTCAATCTGACCAGAACCCAATGTATTAACGCGGCTATGAAAATATCCTCCGGGTCCGGTCACGCGACGGCTTAAAGCGGACGTACGTTAGCCGATAAGGTCTTATCTGCGGCAAACATCACAGCCTCGTGCCGCCGGCGACCACAGCGAATGTGCCCAGAGGAGAGAAGCGTCCCCCCCCCTCCACCATCAGACGATACAAAGCAGATTCCTCGGGCGTAAATACGCGACTCTTCCTTTGTGAGCACGCGGCTGTAATACCTGTAATTTGGGATGACTGGCAGCGTAAATGAGGCCACAGCACAATGCCACCACGGCACCCTGACTTTAATTGAATTACTTCTTTGTGCTATTCTGATAAAAACTGAATAATTTAACTGCTTCTGGTTAT
>OMKR01022380.1:1850-13162 GCA_900302355.1 Cyttopsis rosea | reverse complement strand
TGTGTGTGTGTGTGTGTGTGTGTGTGTGTGTGTGTGTGTGTGTGTGTGTGTGTGTGTGTGTGTGTGTGTCAGTTCAAGTCATCATGGCATATTTATCCCTGACGTGACCAGAGAGAGGATTATATGAATTTAATTCAAGAGAGGGGCGGATGGACGAACAGACAGATAGATGGAGGGATGGCTCTTCTCCCTCCCTGCTGCCCCAGAGCATGATGCGACCGGCAGGCCTCCAGTCTGAAACTAAAGCAGGTTCCAAACTATTTTAATCTCAACAGGAACACCTCGTAATGTCCCTTTAACGTCTCTCATGACACCTCATAACATCCCTCATGACACCTCAAAATGACCCCAATAACACCTCATAGCTTTCCTAACAATGTCCCTCATAACATCCCTCATGAAGCCCCCAATAACGCCCCTCATTAAATCTCTTACCATGTCTCATAATGTTGCTCATAATGCCTCAACATTCCTCATGATGTCCCTCATAATGCCTCATAACTCCTCAAAGCCTCTTCATAACCCAAAAACACTCCTCATAACACCTCATAAGGTCCATAATAATTCCTCGACATTCCTCTAAAGCCCCCCATAATGCCCCTAATAACTCATAACGTTTGTGGTGGAAAATGACTGCAAATGTCTGATCTTTTAACTACTGTTGTATTATGCTATTGTTCCCAATGGTCAAAGATTAGCCTTTACGACCCGTAAAGCAAACCCTGATAATGCCCAGCATGTCTTTTCAGTCCAAGGAACCATTTGACCAATCATCAGTGTTAAGTTAGTTGTAACACGTTACAAAAGTAATGCGTCACAGTAATAAATTACTTTTTAGCAGTAACGCATTAATATAACGAGTTACAAATACAATGTGGGTAATATCATTACAGTCACCATGTCAAGTGTGTTACTGGGGGTGGGCCGACTGATCGGATGAAACAACTATCCGTTACAGATATTGTGTTTTATCCGATTAGGATTGTTGTCCGATCATTTTGAGTTTATATCCGGGATCGGATAAATCATGGTCTCATTGGGTATATCTGCTGTACATTATGACAAATAGATCACGTGATCTGATCATGATAGGACAGCTGCACATACAGTCCCTCCCCTAAGCTATGTCGCAAATCTGCGGCAGAACTGCTTTACGGCAAAATTTTACACTATCTGCACGTGGGAGCGAGCGTAAACAAACATGGATGGAGTAACGTGGCGCTTCGAGAAATGACTCATTGGATGGATCATATATTATTACAACATTTGTTCGTCTGCTACCATGCCGTGACAACATGAGGTGAGGGTTGACGACCGAGCCAAACTGAACCAAAACTTTGGGTTGACCAAAGGTTGGCTTACATGCTCCTCTAACTGTCTTTCTCTTGAGTTGTTCATACCTTCTTTCTCCGCTCGAGCTCTTTCTGTCGTCTAACCACCTTATGTGTTGTCTTCCCACTCCTCGTTTCCCTTCAATCACCCTTCCAAAACCCTCATCATCAGCCTTCCACTGGACCCTCGCATTTACGCACATATGCATTAGCGAATTGGTCTGGCGATGCCAGGCTAGATCTTGTTGATGACGTCTTTGATTTTTTTTTTTACTTTGAAGTAGTTCCGCTGTATTCCGTCTGTATTCTGCTGGGATACCATCTGCTCCCCATGCTTTTCTTCTGCATAGCTTCTTTGTCACTTCCTATCTATCACTGTTGTTGTCCCATTTTGTCAGGAACCAAGGAGTGAGGCAATGAGGAAACAGGAGTTGTAAGTGAAAGCTTGGGTTTTTATGTAAAACCCAAGAATTTAAAGACTAGGCCTATAAAAGAGGTCAACAAAATTGGATTGGTGAATTGGGATAATATTACCATGTGTGGCTATGGCCATCACACACTCCCCCCAAGACTCTCACTGGAACAGCGAGAGAGGTATTCAGCTGTGAATATGGGCTCGGGCTGAAAACAATCTTCTGAGATAAAAGGCCGGTGGAGAGGTGTACGCAGGCCAGACGGCCCAGACGGGCTTTCATCACCCTCCCTCCTCTTTCTCACTGAGAGCTACAGGGCCTACAAAGACCAAGACCGTGGCTTTAATCTCCACACTTTGAGGAGCCAGACACTGGCTATTTGAGGTCTCGAGCCTAAGTTTATTTAGAGTGGATATATGCGTTGTCCTGAAGGCTGTCAGCTCCCTCGACCGCTCGGTGAGTGGAACCTGCCAGTAACCCTTACATAGATCTATTCTGATCAAGTATTTGCCGTATTAGCTGTTTGAGCAGGTCATCAATTCCAGGGTTGAAGGATCTCTGCCGGGCTGACCAATCGTACCAGGACTTCTGCTGTTGCTGGGCCTCTGCCATGTGTGATTGGGCAAGCTCACTCATTTTCTCCAATCGGTCTCTCATCTGGACAACATAGGATATAATGTCAACAGATTCCCCCCTCCCCATGTTTCCCCCCTATCTCTCTCAGCAGTGAGAGAGGTCCTTGTACTTCATGCCCGTACAAAAGTTCAAATAGAGAGAAACCAGTGGAGGCTTGGGGTATTTTCCTGTATGCAAAGAGGAGGTATGGAGTACACCTGTTTCAGCAGCGTGGACATGAAGTTAGTTCCCTGATCAGTCAATATTTCATGAGGGAAGCCTAGGAAAAGAACTAAACAGAAAGCGACTGATTTCAATGGAAAGATTTCTGGATACTTTGTAGCATAATCTGTAATAACCAGCAGATAACGGTTCCCCACCTTGCTCCTCTCAACAGGACCAACAATGTCCATCCCAAGGTGCTCAAATGGGGTGCCAATAATGGGTAGCGGTTGGAGTGGTGCTCTGGAGGGAGTTTTAGCAGATGTCCTTTGGCACTGAGGGCAACTTCTGCAGAATTGAGCACCATCTCTGCACAGGCCAGGTCTGTGGAAATTATGTTTGATGCTGGCTGTGGTTTTATGCTTACCTGGGTGGCCAGCGCAGGAAACAGAGTGCCCCAAGGCAGGAATGGTGTCTCTAGCTGCTTGGGGAACCACTAGCTGCAACACTGACCCCTGTTGACGGAAGAGCATGCCATTTTGCAGAATATACTGTATTCATCTCTGTTGAAGCCCAGCTCAGCTCCTGGCTCCTTCACTCTCTGAAATAGAGACGCTAAAGATAGATCAGATTTCTGCATATCAATGGCATTTGAAACGCTAAATGTCAGCCGCTGAAAGAAAGCATCCAAGTCGTAAGCTCGACGGTTCTATTACAGTGAGGTTTGGCGGCACAGTGGCTCAGTGGTTAAACACTGTTGCCTCACAGCAAGAAGGTCCTGGGTTCGATTCCTGCCTGGGGCACTGTTGGCACCGTGCTCCGGTGGGTTATCGCCCGATCAGGGGCCTTTCTGTGTGGAGTTTGCACGTTCTCCCCGTGTTCGCATGGGTCTCCTCCAACATAAGGACCCAGACTAAAAAACGTGCAGAACACTTCCTGTCCTGTCCCTGACCACGGCATGGACCCACCACCTGGAATTGGGCGCCGACGAAGTGAGGGCTGCCCACTGCTCCTGGCTGCCCCTGGAGGAAGGATGGCCAGGATGGGATAAAAGCAGAGACTGTATCTCATCGTTCGCCACTCCTGCATGTGTGTGTGTGTGTCACCCTCCGCATGTGTGTGGTTAATGTGATCAATAAATCATTCTTCTTCTATACTAAATGTTAGTATGCCATTTTGGATGCAGCACATGTTGAGAAACGCCTGTCCATATCTAAGCGCCTCCCAAGATTCCGTCTGTACCCACTCTGCATTAAAATACAAATACTATTTGGTGCTACACTAAATAATATTGGATTCATGAGTGGTTCCACAGAACATAGTAACACAGTGCATCAGCCAGTGACAAGTGAACAAGTTTATTGGTGAAAAACCTGTTTGTACAGAGGGTGGTAACCCTGATCTCTGGGTTGTGCTGAAGCACATTCTCACTGTTTTACAGCTAATGCGTTCTATAGGTGGCCTAGTTTTCAAGCGGGACTCTGTTGTGATACTCGCCGTGGGAGAGCCCTCCAGCTCTCACCCCTCCGCCTATGACATGTTTTTGTCCGACTCTGTTGTTGACACTTCCAGGGTGATGTCATTTCTTCGGGTTGGATGGTTTGACATTTTTGTGGATTGTGCTAGAATGTTTAATGTGTTTTTCATAAGAGGGTAAATTATTTCATCCTCTAAGTAATCAGATGTTATGCAGGGTGATGTATCGTGCATTCTGTCATTGTGAAAATCAACAGTGAATTCAGTTGTCTTTAAGTTCTACTATTCGTATACCTCTTTGCAATGGGAACCCCTTTGCAAACGGGAATCCCCCTTGGATATTACCATTACAAGACTTGAGAGCAGCGCTTGAGATGTCAGAGGCATAAATCTAGAAGACACACTAGCACCCAGGGATGGCCAACAGCCTGCTCTCCTATACTGGTTGCCCCCCCATTGTCCATGACTAGGTCCCTTGGGTCCAATCTGGCTCACCCCTTTTATCCACCTCCTAACCCAAATGATTCCACTTAGTTTAAGAAAATAAGTCAGCTCAGTCAGATGGTCCAGTAGGCCGGCAGCAAAAAGGAGAAAAAAACGGTTGAGCAAGGAGAGAGTCCCTGACAAAGGGAGGCCAGAGGACCAGCCGTGGATGAAATGAACCAAAGGGAGAGGAAAGGCTGGCCCAACTCCTTTTTTTTCCTGGGGCTTGTGGTTTTCTCTGCCTGCTCATTAGATTTCTCTGGCCTTCCTGGCCAAACACAAGGGCTATGTGTGTGTGTGTGTTTGTCTCTGCATGTGTGCGTGAGAGACAGACCCAGCCAAACTTGAGTGTGTTTGAGAAGAAATGAGATGAGAAGAAAACTAAAAATAATTGACACGATTCCTTTGTTCTATACTATACAAGTTCTGATAGAGGCCTTTTTCTCCAGAGGATCCCGTCCGCTGGATTTACAGAAAAGCTAGCTTTTTAGAATTGTTTTGGAACTGCATCGAGGTGTGTATTAATGAGCTGCGCTCCACTGACTCTCAAATGTCGCTCATAACAGAGATGGAGAGAGGACAAGGGAAAAGAGAGAGGGGGTAAAAGAGAAGGAGAAGCGTCAGATAATGTCCAACCTGCCATCGCTCATTAGGGACCTTCCTCACGGGGGACCACACGGATTTCGAAGCCATTCAGAGCGGCACGAAAGTGTTTGCATTTCCCCCCTAATTGTCTCTTCCTCGTGTATTTGCTACATTTTTAGACAGGCAGCTCTGGGACCTATAAGTATCACAGCGCACCAGTATCCGTGGCTCTTCATCCGGGGGCCCCTTTTTGGACCCCCACGCCCTCGCCTCCCCATCCCCTGTGTGGTATAACCCCACAAATCTTATCAACTACGGGGACGGTTTGGAGGAAAACTTGATTTGCATGTCCCCCGCTCAATCAGTTATTCATCCCAGGCAAACAAAACAGTGTTAAGTGGCTACTCTGCAAGAACGGAAAAGGGTGGGAGAAATTGGCTGTTGGGGGGAGGGGGGGTTCCTTATATAAGCACCCAATTCTCTTTGAGGTTTTGCTGGCGGACGGAATCAACCCACCCCCTGGCCTCTGGACCCACACTTGTTATGCAAATGAAGTAGAGAATGCACAGTGATTTCTCTCCGTAGCTGTTGGTTACCCAGGAAAATATGGACGTACGAGTGTCATTCATTGGCTCGCAGAAAGAGCAAGTGATTCAATGAGTGGGTGAGTGAGTGAGGGAGACATGAGTACCATTCTCTTTAGGGTTGGTACAAATATTACCAGGGAGCTTTTGTGGTTTTCGTTCCTTTTTTAAAATTATTTTAAGAAATACAAAGCTTGTCATTGAGGATCACCACACCACCACCACAACTTATCAATCACTTTAGCGACATGTCTCTGCTTGGTAGTTACAAGCTATTGAGATTGAACCAAAAGAATGCAGGTCTTGGTAGGTCTCAGTGTAGACTGTTCTCTATTTTTTTCCCCCTCTAATTGAGAGGCGGCTCTCATGAAGAGTCCTCCGCCTATGGTTTTGTCAAGCATGGAACAGGTTTCTCTCCAATGCTCTAAGAACATGCTCTGTTCTCTCATAAGAGGTCAATTGATTGTCTCCAAGACTCCACAGTGTCCTATATACACCATGCTACCCGTCCCACTGATGTGGTGTTTTTCCACATCAGAATGAGTATGGCCTTTTGTAGGACCAAAAACGTAACAAAAAATAACAATAAATGCAAAAGCAATCGTCCGAAAGGCTGACCCTGTCCCACGAACTTAGCATGTTCTGTTGTTACGTGATTTTATTGTCACCTTTAAACACAACCCACAACAAGGGAGCTCTCTGTGTGTTCTGAACGACAATGCCCCTCGAATGGCTTTTACAGTGGGGAAAACCTGCACTAGTGATGTCACATGTTAACAATCTGTCAAGCTTTGTCACCTTGTTTGACCTGGAACCCCATGCCCATACTGTGTTACACACAGGACACCCCGCACCACTCCACCCAAACTATTTCAGATGATCACGTGTCTGCGTGTTCAAGCTTGTGCTTGCATGTGTGTGGATTTCACAGAGGTTGGGTGGTGGGGGTGCCACATAGCAACAGGTTGGTTGAACAATTAATTGATTTCATATAACAATCATGATTTGGGGGAGACCACTTTTTCAATTACAAAAGCTATAGCAATTCTTTTTTGTGTGATATAGTTGTTAAACACCCAACTTGCTCAAACATGAACAAGAGACCTGTCGAGGCAACTTTGTCCCCAAATATACCACTCTTTAAGCCTTAGTATCCTATTAATGTTAATTAAATTCAATTAAATTCCAAAAAGATGACACCTAGAAGATGTAAACTTTGCTATTGAGACCCTAAGGTATTTCTAGTGAGAAGTGCCGTAATGATTGAAACAGGTGCTTTGTTGGTTCTAGCAGAAAAGTGCTGAGATTGTGCAGATTGTGTACTCTTGTGCAGAGACAAAAAAATAGCTGCACGTGAGGTTTTGTCATACAATTCAGGATAAGATAAGATGGATAACACTTAAACTGGCACCAGGATATACCGACACTGCCAATACATGTTATTTGATTGACACAAAAACTCAGGTCAGGTTTACGTTCTGTGGTTGACCTCATCTGATTTAGTCTGTGACTTTTCTCTTGGTCTTCATCAGTACCAAGTCAAAAACAGACGCTAGTGCCATGAAAAACACTTATGGTTGACACAAGCTTTTATGCGTCCATCTCCCGTTCAATCAGCTTGAGGTTGATTTTTTTTTATTTCACAGGTGGGTCCATTTCCATCATCCATTCATTCAGGTCTAAGATCACGCATCCAGCTCAGACATTTAACCCAAATAAATTTTCAAAACATGGCTCACCAACATTCCTAAACAGCAAAAGAAACCTCTTTTACGGTCTCCGTTTCCTTCCCACAGGAGACAAAGCCAAGCGTTAACAACAGGAATATATTGTCTGAACCTGCCTGTGCAGTGCAAGCTGTGTGCTTTATAATGGAGCTCCAATCAGTTTGTGGGATTTTGGCACAGAGCGGAAGGCTCCGTCAGCCTGTTTTTGTGCTTTGCCCGCGGTTGATATAAAAAATTTAATAATACTGATTGAATAATACTTCTCATCTTTATACTTTGTCACATACAGAAAGTTGGCCACTTTCTATCCTGCCTGTCTTCATTTGGACATGTACGAAGAAAGTGGGGCCAGTCTAACAATTAGCAAATGACCTCTTGTCACAGAGCTGAATTTGTAAAATATTTTCTAATACTGTGATCTTGTTGTCATGTAAACACAGCATTGTAAACTATTTCCCAAAAAGTTATAAAGGACCAGGTTTTTTCGTATTCAACTGAGCAAATCAAGGACCGTATTAAAAATCTGCGTGCACACAGTGAGTCAGGACACATTTTCGAGTCGAGATTATGCAGTGGAATGATTATTGTCGCTGATCCTTTTGATATATCATGCCCCATATGGGACATCCCATGCTGATGAATCAGCATTCAGATCCGCTTGCTGCGTGATCTGGGGAGGACCGCAAGTCGCACTGTAGCACCCGGCCTTTTATTTCAGGCTTTCTGGGAAGAGGCCTGAGAATAGCCTGAGTCATGGCCCAAGCTCAGTGCTGTGTTCAGGTTCCAACACACACATGCACACGCACACACATTGATTGATACAGAGGACACCTAGTGGCTGGAAACCGCCACTAGGTGTAAACTTTCTTGTTTACATACAAAAACTGCAAGATTTCTGTCAGTAAAGTAGTTTAAAGCACTGTCATTTTGAACAGAGCAAGTTGTACAAATATGGAAAGATTTTTTCTAAAAAGGCAAATGTGTCCCCAAACACTGTTGTCAGTATACCTACAGTTTTAGAAGTTATGGTAAAAACAGTGCCTGTTTTGGACAGGGGGGGGAGATAATTGAATTAGCCCTTTTCGCTTTCAATGTGGTGTTTGCATAACGCACTGCATGCCAAGTGACTGCACTGTCCAAGACATTCACTAACTTTCCTGTCAGTGTGCGCTGAAGTCTGTGTGAACACCAAAGAAACTCCCGTCTTGCCTCCCCTCCTCCTGTTGTTTTGGTCCATGCTCCCTGTTTTTCACTCCTCTTGTCTTTGCCGATGACATGTTTACACCCCAAGTGTTTGTGTGATGGAGGAAAAGATTTAAAGTGATCTGCACGGCTGGGGATGTGTTGGCAGAGATGTAGCTGGATGTTCATTCCATCTTCCGTGACCAAATGGGTCGGTTACATTTTAGCAGGGAAGCACAAACAACAAACATGTCCACTACTGCGACTAGAAAATAAACATTAAAATACATTTATTATGTTACCAACTTAAATGTAAGCATGTATGTATGCCTGTTTAAATGTAAACTTAGATTTACGCATGCATACTATGGCTAATGTCGGTCACTTATACTACTTATAATAAGCAATATAGAATCTTGACTCTTAACTAAGAAAAACCTCAAACCTTAACCTAAGGCCACATTTCCAGATCTTTCAGGTCAAGTCAAGTCACTGTTATTTATATAGCACATTTAAAAACAACAGTAGTTGATCCAAAGTGCTTTTCCGTCAAGGCAGATGGATTAACAATACAAGAATAAAAGTAATGAAGGGTACGAGTTAAAAGCAGGACTAAGAAAACACATAAGAAACATAAAAGCACAAAACAGAAGCACAAAACAACTCAGACTGAAGAATTAAAAGCAATAGAAAAAAGGTGGGTCTTTAAATTACATTTAAAATGGTGGGACAGGGCTTAATGTGGGACAGGAGACTGCCTGGGGGCAGCAACAGAAAAAGCCCGGTCACCATTGGTTTTGAGGCATGAGGGGACTGAGAGGAGTTGTTGTGAGGATGACCTAAGTGACCTGGGGGCGGAATATGGAATTAGCAGATCAGTAATGTATTGTGAAGCTAATTCATTTAGGGCTTTAAAAACAAATAGTAGAATTTTAAAATCAATTTTGTATTTTACTGGCAACCAATGCAAGTGCGCCAGAACAGGAATGATGTGTTGTCTTTTCTTTGTTCTAGTTAAAAATCTCGCAGCTGCATTTTGAACCATTTGTAGTCGAGAAAGGGTGGAATGGGCCAACCCCATATATTACAGTAGTCCAGCCGAGAGGTGATAAAAGCATGGATAATTGTTTCCAGGACCTTATGAGATATAAAAAAAGACTACTTTAATTTGACGATGGTTCTAAGCTGATAAAAGCTGCCGTTCACAACACTATGACTTGTTTGTTAAAATTCAAAGAAGTGTCAAAGAAGACAATTGAACTACATTCTGCAAATTCACAGGCCAGGGGACCAAGTGCATTGCTTAGGCTAGTGACAGAGCTAGGAGGGCCAAACATAATTACTTCAGTTTGGTTTTCATTTAGTTGAAGGAAGTTCCTCGCCATCCAGCATTTGATGTTGTCTAGACAGTTAAAGAGGTTCTTCAGTGAGCGCTGTCAGGTTTAACTGGTAGGCAAAACTGTGTGTCATCCGAGTAACAGTGATACAGAATATTGTATTTCTCAAGGATAGAGCCAAGGTCCTAAAATTGAGTCTTGTGAGATGCCACATTTATTGAAAAGGTTCTTTCACAGATAGGAGGTAAACAATTTTGACACTGGGCCATGCAGACCAACTTCGCCCTCCAGGCGTCTTAAAAGAATGTCATGGTCAATTGTATCAAACACTGTGCTGAGATCGAACAGGACTAAAATGGCACACGAACCAGAATCGACAGAAAGAAGGATGTCGTTACGTACCTTCAGCAGAGCGGATTCTGTACTAGGCAGTGCTCTAAAACCAGACTGGAATTTATCAAAAATGTTGAATATGTTCAAGTAGGAGGAGACCTGGGAGAAGACAACTTTTTCCAAAATCTTAGAAATAAATGGTAGCTTGGAGATGGGCCTGTCGTTTTTATGGTCGTTGGGGTCTAGGCTAGGTTTCTTCATTAGGGGTTGCACAATTGCATGGAAGGGACGACTCCATTTGTTAAACAGCTGTTAATTATAGCCAAAATAGGGGGGCAGATTGTGACAAAAGCTTCCTTGAAAAGGCGTGATGGTATAATGTCTAAGGGACAGTAGGTGAGGTTCATATGTGAGACCACCTCTGACAGCTGAGAGGACGACACTGGTTGAAACTGCTGGAGACGGCTGACAGGATGATATGGCTCTGAGGGATCAGAGTCTGGGGGTGAGATGTGAGATCTTATGTTGTCAATTTTGTCGATGAAGAAACTTCTCACAGGTTTCAGTAGTGGAAGTGGAGGTAGCAACAGCAGCAGCAGGATTTAAGATAGAGTTAATTGTGTTGAACGGTATTTTAGGTTTGTGGTTATTTTTATTAATTAGTTCAGCATAATATTGTGCCTTAGCTGTCTTAACAGAGCTTTTGTAAAGCTTTAAACAATTGTTTAAAATTTTGTATGAGAACTGGAGTTTGTCTTTGTTCTATTTGCGCTCTTCCCTCCTACAAGCTTGTCTAAGAGCACGGGTGGAATCATTCATCAAGGGGATAACCACAGTGTTAGCCTTGGGTCTTTTAATTTTTAAAGAAGCTACACAGTCAGAGCAGTATGAGTTGAAGAGAATGACTAGCTTCTCAGTGTAGATGCAGGAGCCAAGGGCATCTGAAGCCCCTTTTACACAGCCTATCCAAGCCGGCATCGTTGCGCCTTTATTCCGCATCACTGCTCTGTGTAAAAGGTACGGAGATGGAATGGGGGGGGCAGAGTTGATCCACCTCTGTACCAGTAGCGGAGGTAGCAGAGGC
>OMKR01022307.1:7393-25299 GCA_900302355.1 Cyttopsis rosea | reverse complement strand
AGCGGTGACAGGTTGACAGTTCCTTGAAGAATTTTGTCAATACACAGGAGTGACCCAGGTGCCGTGTTGTCATGTTTAGGAGGCCTTCTTCGGCAAGGACCTGTTGGACAAGAGCAAGCAGAGCAGGCAGCAGACGGCGGAGTCGGGCTTACTGGAGGACGGGCAGGGCCAAGCTGAGAGGAAGCCCCCCGGCGCCGGCTTCCTTGACCCCTCGTCAGACCCCCTGCTCAGTGGGTCAGCCACGGCCCTGCCCGCCAGGCCAGCGGGAGCACGTACGTACACGCGTGCATTGCCGTGTTTAAAATAAGCATATTGTGCAGCCGGGGACGGCAAAACCTGTTTGTGGATTATTTCCGAAAACGTACAGTGCGTTACATTGATTGACAGGAGAGAAATGGTATGGCCATGGTATACATCAGTGGTTCTCAATGTGGGGTCCGCGGACCCCCAGGGGTCCTCAAAGAGGTTCAGACTTCACCATTGATTAATTTACAAGGCATTGGCATCATCAGAGAATGTATGATAATGACTGTTTTGATCATAGTTTCACGGTTATCTCCCCAACTATAGTAACGACGGGTGTCAGGTGTGGAGTTTGGTGTAGGCTAATGCAGCAGAGACTACGCATTAAAGTCCCACGCTAGTAGACAACATGTGAAAATTGCACAATTTTTATATTTTAAAAAAAAATACACAAATTTTGTATATACCGTATTTCCTCAAATAGTGACCGGGGCCTTTATTTACATCAACTGCAGAGGCTACCAGGCCTTTATTGGAAGCAGGCTTGTATATCTAATTCCCTCTGATCAACTATCGTTGATCATATTTTAGTATGAATTTTAAATCAAACTTCCGTCTGGGTGCAATGCTATGCAAACACATGTATGGTGAAAAAAGAGAGAGCCCGTAGCTACCCTAGTCACACTTGTGGTTGTAGCCGACGGGGGAATTACAGTTTTCCAAGTTGCCTTGAATGCAGCACTTCCTGCTTTGACTTCCTGCTGCGTGTCTACCACGCTCCCGGCATTTATTAGAGGCCCGGTTTTTATTTAACTTACCGGTTTATATTTGAGGAAATACAGTATATAGTTAAACAAAAGATAAGACATTGATTATATGTCAGGTAATGGACTAATGTGAGGGTAGTTATTGTTTTTATTACTTTTTTAAAGGCGAGCAAGCCAAGAGAAACAGTGAGTGGAAATATGTGACAGTAGGAGAATGAATCAATATAGTGTTTCAATCTCTTAAAAAAGAAAAGAAAAGAAAAATTGCACAATTTATCACCGCCAAGCTAATATTTGTTCTCTTTTTCATAAAGGCAGCCTCCTTTCTCTGCACATGCAGACTCAGTTTCCTAAGAGTGCGACTGAACCCTCGCCTCCCGTCCATTTCTCATCGCCATTGATTTTGATTTTTTGACATTTTTTTTGTTTGTTTGTTGTTGTTTTCCGTTTTTTTTCCATCTACAGAGACCTCTGAGGAACCATTAGTTGATCTGTCTGACGTTCTGAACACTGACGCAGACATCTTGGGAATGCTGGGGAAGCCAAGCATTGACTCTGGTGCGTCGTATATCTCACAGTGGGAACAATCTATAGTCTGGACGCCTCCGGCTCTTAAAGCGCTTTCTCTGGGAATTTCCTCAGATGGCAAAATTATTCTTTTACTTCCACTGCGTTGGTATATTTGAGTGTCACGTTCCTTTCACAATTAATTATTATTATTTTTTCCATCATGTTTGGTTTTTATCTTTGAGTTTTACTTGTTTGGTTCTATTGTTTTGCATAGTCTGGTGTGTGCTGTCGTTTGTTATTTTCTGTCTCTCACTATTTTTCACTCATTTATCTGGTTTTGGATCCTTGTAGGTCTTGATTTTTGCCCCTTCCAGGTTGACGGCTCACCTCCTCCTTTTGGTAAGGGTGCCATGGCCTACTCATCCCTTGCTTTTGTGCTCTCTTATGGTGTGTCTGCAACTACGTGTGCATGTGTCTCAGCTGCTTCCAAATAACCTCGGCACTAACGCACCTCTCTTCTCTGCACAATTCTCACATCTTGGATCGTCTTTTAACATTTTATGTAAATCTGCTTACCTGACCTCACCTCACACGATGCACCCCGGTGGTTATGCTGTGTCACATTTAGATTTTTGTTTTTTGTTATTTTATATTTGTCCCTTTGGTTCTTGGGAGATTTTCAAATGGGGGGGAAAAAAATTAATAAAACATCAGGACGAACCAATCACACATGTAAGAGATGCTTGAAAATCATGCTGGCAGAGAGACATCCCATTCAACTTAGAGGCAAGGCAATTTGGAGGACAAAAGGCCTCGGTGAGCAGCCTTCCATTTTACTGATGCCAGCGAAAGCGCCATTGTTTTTCCTGCGACTGAATGAAGAAAACCTCCGCAATTCCAGCAAGGCTGACACATGTCCTTCATTCTTTTGTCGTTCATTCACTCTGGATTTTGCCAACTCGCGCTCACGGCCGTCCTTGTGTTGATGAAGAAATGTTCAGGTGTAAAATAAAATTTCAAGCCAACTAGAATGGGAAGGAGAGTGTTTCTGAGGATAGCCGGCTCCTTGAATTTTAGTTGAGCTTCATTGCTTTTTCATTATGTAATCTGTTGACAGTGCAGTTAATCGAGGTATTCTAATGGGCTTGGAATCCTATTATCCAAATGAATAATTGAAAAAAAGAATGCTGAATATAGCATGTTTTTGGCGTTTCTTATAAGGAGAGTAAAATGTTTTGGTAATAAGGGTCCTTTTAATTGAGCGGGCTAAATAGTATTTTCCCTGCAAACGTTACCCTATCTTTTCCAAAAAACTTATATGGCCCATTAGCCTCTCCATTGCTCCCAACGTGCCCATTTTTCTCGACACAGGAACCCCATAGGAGCTGTGATTTCAGACTGCTGTTATGATTACTCTCCACAGGCCGTTTTAGACAATAAAAATGTTCTCACTTAGCCTATTTTTATGTCACATTCCTGATTCGGTATGTGGTTAACGTTGCCCTCCATGTTTTTGTGCGTGTGTGATTTTTTGTTTTTTGTTTGTTTTTGTATTTGTTTCCACAGCTGGCCTAGACATCAGGCCCCTGGCAAACAGCTCCCCCGTGGCGCCCCAATCCCAGTCTGGCCGGCGGACGCCTCGCGCTCTCCAAGAGGAGCCCCTGGACGGCATTCTCAGCCCAGAGCTAGACAAGATGGTCACCGATGGTCAGTACCAGAGCAGGGATTCACATCTATCTGCTGTTTGTCCGCCTTCATTCAAAACGCCTGTCCTCAGATGGCTGAACCCGACCTGTGTTAACAGCTGACCGTGATCTCTCTTTCCCCATTTCTTGTTTCAGAATCAATTCTCAGCAAACTGTACAAAATTCCAGGTTTGTAATTAATATCTTTATTCCAATTTGCAATTATTTTTCCATTTTTAAAGTAACAAAATGTAGTCTGGGAAATTCTATATTTTAGATTTGTATCCATCCTTAGATCCTTTTTAAAAATGTTCTTTGCCTTGAGACAAAAAGAAAAGAAAAACGATTTATCTATAGTATATGATACTTCACCGGATGTTGTCTTTTACCGTCTTTTATTCAAAAACTTTTCCATCCTGCTCTGCGACAGAGCTGGAGGGTAAGGACGTAGAGGATCTCTTCACTGCAGTCCTGAGCCCCAGCACCAGCCAACCATCACCACAGGTGCCTCACCCGCAGGGCCACGGCCCTCTCCCCTCCACGCCGGGCTCCAGCACGCCTCATCCCAACGCAGGTGCGCGTCTGACCGGCGTCTCGCTGAGCACCATAGCATCCCGACGCCTCAGCCAGGCCTTTGACCTTGTGCTGTTTCACGCAGGGAATCCCATGTTTCCACGGATGCCGATGATGAATGGTATGATGGGACCAAACCAACGCTTCCCTACAAACGCAAGAGGGCCCTGCCTCCCGGACAGTTTCCCCCCCCTCCACCGTATGCCTTCCACTGACAATCTAAGGTAATGTAGCTTCTGCATTCCTGTTATTTCGACCCATTCAGTATCGCAATGTCGTTACTTTTGATGGGGGATGGGTGATCATGTGTCCCACAAAGGGACTATGTTGGGATTATGTTGATATACCTTTGACGATTGTTTAGGTCTGGGTTAAAAAAAAAAAATCGATACTCTGATACAATTAAATGCCATTGTTTGAATTTATTAATCGATTTGAAAAATGTAGTATCGATACTTTAAATTTATGCAACCGTTTTAAATGAATTGAGTCTAAATGAATTTAAATATATAATTTCTGTATTAGACTGAATGTGTCCCATGAAATATTTTTGTGATGTATGTCAGATGGTATACTGAAAATATCAGATCGTATCGATATTGAATCAAATCGTGAGATCCTGCCCAAGATCCCAGCATAATTGACTGCAATGTGAACGGGTTTCAGCGTAATAAGGTTGCTTTCTACTGGTGTTGCAGAGATCGAAAGTTCAATCAGATACCCAGAGAGGTGGCCGGTCCGTGGTGCACCCCAGCTCACAGCCAAGGCCCAGACCCTCCTGGATCCCTGCCAGAGGGGGAGACTGAAGCCATGTCGAACGCCCAAAGGAGCACTCTGAAATGGGAGAAGGAGGAGACTCTGGGGGAGCTAGCCACCGTTGCTCCCGTCCTCTATACCAATGTCAATTTCCCCAACTTGAAAGAAGAGTTCCCAGGTTGGTGCATGGCTCTCAACGACCTCATCTCCACTAAACAGAACCGTGCCGTGCAGGGTTGAGCCCAATAAAGCCCTGTTGGTTCCCGATGTGTTGCCGTTCCATAGAGAGCAAGTAGGGCTGCGCTCGTTGTTACGGCGTCGCTACAATAACAAAACGCTACTATCAGCTGTTCTTCTGTTATGCTAGCTTGCTAGCTAATGGTAACTTGCCAAAAAACAGAGCCGTGTTTTTGTGTTCTGTACTTTATTGTGCAGAGCGGGAGTGGCCATAACAATATCCAACATCGGGTTAATTAATGACACAAGCTGAACTCAAACGTGAAGCTATGTTCAATGAGATTTTTAGGCCCACCCCCACAGCCCAGTTATAAACAGAGGCTGGTTCCTGGAACCCAGCAGGCAGGTGGCACGGCACGGCACGACATGGCCCTGTAGTGGATCCCACAGTATGTGGGATTCTATTACGTTTCCTCAGTTGGCTGTTGTGAGACATTACCATGTGCTTCTTGTTGGATTTCTTTTTTTCTTTTTTTATATTTGGCTACATTTCTGTTGGTATGACAACTCTTGTTTTTGTCTTTTAACAGACTGGTCTACAAGAGTCAAGCAAATTGCAAAACTGTGGAGAAAAGCTAGTTCGCAGGACAGGGCCCCATATGTGGTAAGATCACTGATATTACTGATACGTACCAGGTGTATTTAAGCACTTCGAAACATCAAACTCTATTTGATATTGTTATGCATAAGCCAGAGTTCCGCATTACATCTGCCCCCTTTCCTCTTGCCAATGCAATTTAAAATCAGGGCAGTCACAGATGAGCCAATTAACAGAGGAAGCACTGCTCAGTGTTAGAACCGACTCATCTCTGTAATTAAGTTCACAAAAAGTAATTTTATCCGACAGAGGCATGTTTCACAAATCTAGTCTTGATTAAAATGAGGTAGAACTACCTGAAATGAGCATTTCTTCAGTTTAAAATGGCACCAGTTCATAGCTGCCATTGTCTGGCTTCTGTGTTTTCTTTTCTTATATAGTTTGTCTTACAATGTATTCTCATCTTTGCATTTGTAATTTATTTTTTTCTGCAGCAAAAGGCAAGAGACAACCGAGCTGCCCTACGTATCAACAAAGTCCAGATGTCCAATGAGACAGTCAAGAGGCACACACCACAGCAGCAGCCCCCTGAGGTGTTTGACCCCAACATACCACTAGACACAGAACTGCTCTTTAAAGACCCTTTGAAACCCAAAGAGTCAGAGCATGAACAAGAGTGGAAGTTTAGACAGGTAAGAGTGTATAAAGTGAAGTCAGGGAACGCAGCGACAGGTCCACTTAGGTTAAGACAACTCTGGGTGGGTTAAGAAAGGCCTCCTAACTAACTGCACCATCAAGCACGTAGTCTTCCTGGTTGATCTGTTTGTGAAGTCATTTTCTTGGCAAACCAATCTGAAATCTAATCCCGTTTTGCTTCTGCTCCTATGCCAGCAAATGAGGCAGAAAAGCAAGCAGCAAGCCAAGATTGAAGCCACCCAGAAACTGGAGCAAGTCAAGAACGAGCAGCTTCAGCAGCTCCAGCAGCAGCAGACGGGCAGCCAGTCCGAGGGAGACGGCAATAACAGCGGTAACCAGAGCCCCGCCTCCCAGCCCAGCAACGGCAGCATGTCCCCCGTGCAGCCGCTAAACGCTAAAGATGGCTTCGCCAGGCCGCAACTCCCGGGGACCCCCACGTCCATCACCCCCGAGGATGTGTTCCTGCGCCCCCCGCCTCCACCTCCATCGGGACTGTCTTCCCAGCCTCAGTCGCCACAGGTGTTTTCACCGGGCTCTTCTGGTTCGAGACCTTCCTCCCCCTGGGACCCATATGCCAAGATGGTCGGGACCCCCAGACCACCATCCCTCGGGACAAATGCTTGTCGCAGGATATCTATGGAGTCTGGGAAATCTCCAACTTCTCTGGAGCAGCAGGACAGAGGACGGCCGTCTCCTGCTCATGAGTCTTTTGGCTCTCCTACATCCATGAGCAATGACCCTTATGCCAAGCCTCCCGATACCCCAAGGCCGACTGGGGAGATAGACCCCTTCCTAAAGCCCATGGGTCCTCCCAGGCCCAGTCAGGTGGCCCAGGGGAGACCACCGATGGGTTCTCCAGGTAGAGATCCTTACTCCAGGCCTATGATTAGAAATGAGGCTTATCAACGCATGGCTCAGAACAGAATGATCTTGTCTGACCCTTATTCACGGCCTTTACTAGCTCCCATCCCTGGCAGCAACGAGTCAGGCTCAGTCTCTCTATTTAAAACACCCATGCCACCTCCACAGGCTCAGGACCCCTTTAACCGAACAGGGCCACATTCCACAGACAGGTTCTCCCAAGGTCAGCAGAATGACCCTTATGCTCAGCCTCCACACACCCCAAGGCCTTCAGGAAGTGACCAGTCATTCACCAGTCCTCCTAGAATGAGCCAACACCACCCTCAGGGCCATCAATTTGCTCAGCCTGGACCAATGGCACAAATGTCCAGAAATCCTTATGCTCATGCTCCCTCCACCCCCAGGCCTGACCACTACACTTATGACCCATTTGCCCAACCTTCTGGCCCCACCAAGCCAGCTGTTGACCCCTACGCACAACCCCCAGGTACTCCTCGACCCACCAACGAACCAAGCGCCCAACCTCGCCCGTTCTTTGAGCCTTATGCTCGACCTCCTGGCACCCCACGCCCACACGACAACTACGGCCACTCATCAAACACCTCCAGCGCATCCTCAGACCCTTACTCCCAGGCTCCTGCTACTCCTCGCCCAGGTGGCATGAACCAGTTCAGCCACCAGAAGATGTCGCCTTCCCACGCTGTGGACCCATACGCCCAGGCGGCCAGCATTCCACGCTCTGCTATGGGAGAGAGGTTTTCCAAGTCTCCCGGTAGCCAGAGATTGCCTATGGAATCGTACAATAACAACTCGGGCACGCAAAGGCCAGGGAATGGCGACATGTTTTCCCAGCCAGGAGGCCCAAGGTCAATGCTTAACGACCCCTTTGCCCAGCTTCCAGGAACTCCTCGGCCTGGTATCGGTCCCGATGGGCTCAGTAGACAGGGACCAAGGCCAGGGCAAATGGGGAACCAGGACCCCTTCTCCCCACTTCAAGGCAGGCTACAGGAGCCCTTCCCACATCCCGGCTCGCAAACACCAAAACACCCTAGTATTCAAGAAGATGGATTTATCCAGTCACCATCTAGAAGACCCAATCAGACACCTGTGCATGACCCTTTTGAACAGGCACCCATGACCCCTCGACCACAACCAACAGACAAAATGGAAATGAAGGATCAGTCAAGTATGGGTAACAGTGGACATGGCCCCCAGGACCAAATTTCGACTTCAGTTGAGGCTCAGAGCGTTCCTCTTGCTGACAGCGAGGAAAGGCTCAGACAGGTACGTCTATCTTATATTATTTCTGGGGTCGTTTTTTAATCTTATTTAGAAGAGATATTTAAAGGAGCAATCAGTCACTATGGAGCACTAAAGGAAGCCATAGGATTTTCATTTGCATTGACAATCATGTCTACTCCTCCACAACCCCAAACTGAACCCAGACATCTTACTATCCCCCCTCCCATCCTTGTGAGCTACGGTGTCCTCATATAAGCTAAATTAAAGTTGAATAATGTCAAGTTAAAAAGTAGTAGATCCCCTTGTGGGCTGTTTTAACGGTTTAGAAAAACCCACACACCTGCAGAAATTTTGTACAGCAAGTCAAGGATTGTGGTGAACTGTGCTATATTATTGCAGCATCAAAAACAAGAGTAGCTCCAGCTCCGTCGTGATAAATTCATAAATTGATGTTCCTTACCTGTCCAACGAATACAAGGCCAGCTCCACATCAGTTTTGAAGCTTTGTCATTGGTTTGTTTGCCTTAGAACAAAACATTTTAGACTTTGGAGCAGACAGGTCTTGCATGTTGGTCATGTTGTCACTGAATATTTGTCCATGCTTGCGCAAACTGAAACAACTTCAAGGATGCACGGAGGTAGTTCAGGGGGTGTAGCTTGAGTGGAGATGGACTTGCCTGGCATTGTGGGGCCTTTCCAGCAAAACAGAGGGTACGGAGCAAACTGAATTTTAGCAGGCATTGATCAACAACATTTGTAAACCTGTTATATCATGGTACATTTGTGCAACAAATTGAATATATATACCTTTTTGTTTGTATCTTATGTATTTTTTGCCTTTATTGTAGAGAGAGACAGGAAGTAGGGGGGTAGAGAGAGGGAGAGACATGAGCAAATGACCATAGGCCAGATTCAAAATTTGGCTAAAGTTTGCCTATGTTGTACGCGCACTTATCTGGTTGAGCCACCAGGACGCCCCGACATATAGAATATTATGGTGTGCTCCTCCATTGCTCCGTCCAATAATAAAATTAATTTAAGTCCCACATATTAAAAACCACAAATTATCCTTTGCATTTATGAGCCATATATAATGATACATAAATAGCCTTTAAGAATGTGAAAATTTAAAGCTCAGACATTTTGCTGTATTTATTGTTGTTTTTTTAATCTCTTCTTAAAATCTGTCTTGAACAAGCTAAATTATTTTGAAATCTTGCAACTTCATACATCACAATTCGACAAGCACAACTTTGGGCATTTTGAGCGTGCTAATTCTTCAAAGATATTTTAGTTAGCGTCTGAGCAATGTGTGGATACTCATTTGAGAACATGCTGTATATAGGTGAAAAGACAGCATTAATCGCCAAGCGTATGTTAAGTTATATTTTATATGTTACACAGCAATCTACAGGTACAAGTAATTATGTTCACCTCCTTCTGGTAAATAATAAAGCTACTATCACCATAATATAACAATAATAATAATAATAATAATAATAATAATAATAAAAAATATTGTAATACAGGAAAGAGCACACCTCAATAATAACCCTCTACTTAGTAGTATATCCACTTTATCAACATTCAACCCTAACTACTCTATACTAATACTGATAATAGTAGTAATAGTTACACTAACAATGTATAATAATATAGTATAATAATGCTGCCCCAATAATGTAGTAGTAAAAGTTAAAGTAGTAGTCATAATAATATCCTCCAACTTTTTTACTGCCATATTTGGGGTTCTGTGATGTGACGCATCCTCCCCCAGGCTACGGCCACAGAAAACAGATCTTTTTGTGGAGTAGGCCTAGTATGGAAATGAACATATATAATTGTATTCATTTATGTTTTAGCGTCAGCGAATCCGAGAACTCATCCTTAAACAGCAGCAACAGAGGAGTGCCATTCGCCAGGAGAGGGGCCCCCAAGAGCCCACTGGCAACATGCCCCCAGGAGCACCTCGACCATGGCCCCAGGAGGGATCTGGGCAGCCAGGCGAGATGTTCAGCAGGCCCCCTCCACCATATCCTGGACAAGGAGCCATGAGAGGCCCAATGAGGTTCCCTGGGCCTTTCCCAGGGGATCATCGTGGCCCATTCCCTAATGAGGGGCAGATTCCCAGGGGGCACCATCCCGGAGATCCTAATCTCAGACATCAAGGACCAAGGTTTGTGTTACCATTTGTGCTTAACCTTAGAATAAGATATGTGAAATTTTGTTATGTTTGTTACATTTATAGTTACTGTATTTGGTTTGGGTTGTCATATATTCTGTTAAAGCATGTTTGAGGAGCTAGGTGTAAAAGACTGGCCCTTTCCTGAAATATTTATATAAATCGGGAAGTTAATAAATTAAACATTTAATTCTACTTCCAATGCTATATCTTTCAGGTTTGCGTTTCCACCTGGTGGACCCGGACCTCATGGAGGCCAAGAGTTCTTTCCCAGGGGACCACACCCCATGCAAGATGTCCCACCTCAGATGAGAAGGTCTGTGTCTGCAGACATGGCAAAGTCTA
Organism: Cyttopsis rosea; assembly: GCA_900302355.1. Taxonomy (NCBI): domain Eukaryota; kingdom Metazoa; phylum Chordata; class Actinopteri; order Zeiformes; family Parazenidae; genus Cyttopsis; species Cyttopsis rosea. The sequence continues at coordinate 14,664 of OMKR01022307.1, read as the reverse complement.
TGGGAGGCAACCCCATGGGGCTCCCCCAACACTTCCCTCCGCGTGGGATGCCAGTACAGCAGCACAATATAATGGGCCAGCCTTTCATTGAGCTCCGACACAGAGCCGCAGAGAACAGGCTCCGTATGCCCTTTGCACCCGGACCCATGCTAGGCATGGACCCAAATATGCAGGCTCAGCGGCCACCAGGCTTTCTGGGAGCACCTGAGTTGCGATTTCCTTCCAACCAGGGCCCCAGGATGATGGATCCCATGGGTAACCAGGCTGGCCACCTCCAGCTGTCTGCCAGCATGGAGAATCTCAACCAACAGCCACACATGCCAGGAAACAACATGCCTAGACAATCCCCACTGATGAGATCCATGAGCCAGCCAGCCTCAAATGAGTCTCATAATATGGCAGCATCCATGACGCTAACAGCACCCTCTGCTGGGCAATCTGAGTCCATTGCTGTTGGTACTAATGAAGCCGTGGAGGAGAAATTGGACACAGAGGAATCAGCTGTCAAAGATCTGGAGGATGTGGAGGTGAAAGACCTGGTGGATGCTGATTTGGAGAACCTAAATTTAGACCCAGAAGATGGCAAAGACCTCGATTTGGAGACAAACGACCTACATCTCGATGACTTTCTGACATCTGGCAAATTTGACATCATTGCCTACACAGACCCTGACCTCGACGACATCAAAAAAGACATGTTCAATGAGGAACTGGATCTCAGTGACCCCATAGATGACAGTAGTGACACAGCAGACATCCAGAGAGCTCTGTCGGAGAAAAGGAACTCCAGTACAGTCGGTACTGAGACCTCATGTAGTTCAACACCTGTAATGGCAAAGTCTGAGACCTCAGCCGGTCAGGCTCCATCTGAAGTCAAACAGGAAGCTGGTGGGAGTCAGGGCTCCGTCACTTTGGATCCCGGGCAAGAGATCAAAACAGAGGTGAAAGAAGGTCAGAAGCCCAGTGAGGTGATGGACCATCAGGCTAATGGAAACACTACAGCCCCAAACCAGCAGGGAGTGCTCTCCGACTCCACCCCGGTTCTTTCTAGTTTACTCATTAAGCAGCAGCCTGAGGAGCAGTCGTTAAATCCAATGGGTGAATCTGTCAGTCAGGGAAGCAACCTCATGCCCCAGCCTAACCAAGTCGCCGATGCTCAACATACCTCAGGACTTGCAATGAGTCAAACGCTACCAGATGCCACCACTGGAGAAGCTTCCATTGCTGGTTTTGGCGCAGATCATCAAGTGGGTTTGACTCCCGAAATGGACGAGAGCGGTCTTACCCAGGCTCAGCAGACCCTGCTGAATCAGGCATTGGGCCCTCAAGGCCTGCTGCCGCGGCCTCTCCTGCTAGAGGAACAGCCGCTACTCCTACAGGACCTCCTGGACCAGGAGAGGCAGGAGCAGCAGCAGCAGAGGCAGATGCAGGCCATGATACGCCAGCGCTCCAGCGACTCCTTCTTCCCCAACATCGGTGAAGGTCCCTTTTTTACTTACGACACCTTGTTAACACAACTAATCAAATAGTTTGGTTAAATACAGCTGATGCATCTATGTAACTGTGCGTGTTTTCTTTACAGATTTTGATGCTATTAGTGATCCCATTATGAAGGCTAAAATGGTCGCCCTGAAAGGCATCAACAAAGTCATGGTTCAGAACAACATGGGAATGAGTCCAATGGTTATGAACAGGTAAACGTCCCCAAATCACCCCATCCCCTCAAAAAGAGAGTGCAGTCTATAAATGCACATATGTTTTTGTTTGTTTGTTTTTAACAAGCCATGTTCAATAAATGGTATTTATTATGTAGTTCTAATATCCTCAGAGCCAAGTTTTAAAGCTTAGGCTCCTTTTAATGAGACGTTGGGGGATAAAGCCAAGTGAATTTTATAACACGTCTGCTCTACAACCGCAAACTCGCAACATGAAAAACTCAACAGCGTTGCTGCGCTTGAACGTTCTTTGAGGTGTCTCCTTTGAAAAGTGAGCTCACGTCATGTGCAATATCTTCTGTCGCAGGTTTCCTCCTGGCCCTGTGCCACCTTCTCCCGAAAGCACCCCCCTCCCTCCACAGGTGGTTCAACAGGTATGCCCATTATGAATCTGCTTGCGTAACAAGTACATTTTTATCCACAGGAATGAGAAAGAACATAAATGTTAATGTAATGTAAATAAATCTGTTTTGCACCAGGATGGGAAATTGACTCAAGTACCCAGGCCTAATCCTCCAAACTTTGGACCAGGTTTTGTCAGTAAGTTCTCTACTTATGTGTCTTCCATCTCCACTTTGAACGGCTGCAAGATCTGAGTGTTGTTTGTTTTTTATGCTGTCAAGATTGATAACAAAGGCGCCTTCGTCTTCCCTTCCAGACAACGCTCAGAGAGCTCAGTACGAGGAGTGGCTCCAGGAGACTCAGCAACTACTTCAGATGCAGCAGAAGTTTCTGGAAGAGAAGATCGGAGCTCACAGGAAGTCTAAGAAGGCCCTGTCAGCCAAGCAGAGAACCGCTAAGAAAGCAGGGAGGGAGTTCCCTGAGGAGGACGCCGAGCAGCTCAAACACGTCACAGAGCAGCAGGGAGTTGTGCAGAAACAACTGGAGCAGGTAAATGCTGAGCGGTGGCACCACAGCATCTCCTAAATTATCTTGTCATAATGTTGTAATCCTTTAATAACTAGTAATTAATATGTAACACTAAAACCTATTTTCATTGTTTCTAGTTAAGCTAAATAAGATAATCATATATAACATACAATCTAATGTAGAATAATGCACGACAAACAATTTTAGCTTGCAGCCATCCAAATTGGACAAATTGTAATTAATTTACAATACTTAAAATCCAATTTTTCATAGAAAAACCCCCCAAAAAATTCATTTCATGATACATTACCAGTGAATGAAAATTACGAATTATACCATTTCTTGTGTGTGACCCGCGTGTCTTCCTTCAGATCCGTAAGCAGCAGAAGGAGCATGCTGAGCTGATCGAGGAGTACAGAGTCAAACAGCAGCAGAGCAACATGCCGCCGGCCATGATGCCAGGAATGCCACCAATGCAGGGTCCGGCTGGCATGGTACCAGGTGGACCCCCGATGGTCCAGCCTCCTATGAACCCCATGATGCAGATGCAGCTTCATCCCGGCCAGCCGAACGCACCTCCACGCATGCCAAACATGCCGCCTGGCTGGCACCCTGGTGCTCCCATGCCCATGGGGGCACCCGGCATGCCGCCCATGATGCCCCCGCAGGTGCCGATGGGGAATCCGGGCCAGCCTCATCCGATGCCGATGGGTACAATGCAGCAGCAGCACCCGCAGATGCCCGCAGAGCCCCAACCGCCGCAGGCTCCACCGGGCGGCGTGAAGCCTGTACAGGCAGGGGGGATGAAGTTTGATGACAATAACCCGTTCAGCGAGGGCTTCCAGGAGAGGGAGAGGAGAGAGAGGCTGAGGGAACAGCAGGAGCGGCAGCGCGTTCAACTCATGCAGGAGGTGGAACGGCAGAGAGCCCTCAAACAGCGCATGGAGATGGAGCAGCAAGGCATGATGGGCCCAGACGGGAGCATGCCGCCGCTCGCCCAGATGCCCTTCTTCAACGCCGAGCTGCCTCAGAACTTCATGCAGCCTCAGAGGCCTCTACCACCACAGCAGCAGCAAATGGGAGCCATGTTCCCTCAGCAGCAAGGGGGGAACATGGTTTCCATGGGCTCCCCGCCCGGGCCCTTTCTGCAAGGTGACAGGAGGGCGATGTTAGGTAACGGGATGATGCCCCAGGACATGGGGCCGGGCTTTGGGCCTGATAATATCGCTCTGCAGGCAGCCAACTTCCCCCAGGGTCAGCCTAGACCTCGCCGTTTCAGCGGTCCAGGAATGATGCCTCAGATGCCGGGTGACGGTCCTCCCTTTGGTGGAGATGCGGCTACGCCGCTGCCCTCCAACTACCCTGGATCGGGCCAGTCCCTGATTCAGCTGTACTCCAACATCATTCCCGACGAGAAGGGGAAAAAGAAGAGGAACCGCAAAAAGAAGAAAGACGACGATGCAGACTCGGTCAAGACGCCCTCGACCCCGCACTCCGACCTCACAGCCCCTCTCACGCCTTGCGTCTCAGACACTTCCTCCACACCCACCAGGAATGCCCATCTCTTCGGGGACCAGGACCTGTCTCGATCCCCTCTGCTCAGCTCCTCGACTCCGAGTCACTCTGAGCTGGAAAGGCAGCTCTCGGGAGGCCTGGCCACTCAGACGGGGCTCCCCGCCGACGCCGCCAGGGCTCAGGAGCAAGAAAGGATCCTCAGCAACATCAAGCTGGAGCAGACCGACGCCAGCGAGTGCCATGGTCACCCGGGCTCTGAAATGGGCTCGGTAAAAGAAGAGGGAAATAAAGGAGGCGCATCCCCCTTTCCCACGGGGCAGAGTCCCTCCAACAAGGGCGAGGCCGGCAACGAACTTCTCAAACACCTCCTGAAGAACAAGAGCACGCCTCCATCAGGGCTGCCCCACCAGAGGTCGGAGGAGAGCCTCCGCTCCGAGGAGGAAGACCCCGCGGACTGCAAGGCCCTGCTGAGGCAGAACTCCATGGACAGCACTGGGGTGAGTCACATGGCTACAGAGAGAACTGTGGGGTGATCAACGCGGCGGGTTAGCAACATTAAAGTGATTCAGATGGCAAGCACGTCAGCAGGCTGAATCGGTATGAGTCATAGCTGTCCTGTTTTCTGTGAGTCACGCCGATGTGTTTTAAACAACATCTTTTTTTATCAAGAAAACTATGCCATGCAACTGCTGAGAACACCCGATGTTTAATTAATCATCCTTACACTACACAACCTTTCCTTCCTTTTCCCCCCATCTCTAGGCATATTCCGATGACTTCCCAGGACCTCTGCTCCCTGAGCAGGAGAAGAAAAAAGAGAAGAAGAAAAGGGCTCCCAAGAGTACGGAGAAGCCCGCATCTCGCTACAAGAAGAGGAAGAAGGAAGGGGAGGACAAGCAGCTGACGCACGGCGGTCCCGACAGCGTGATGACACAAATCAAACAGGTAGGAGCCATAAAAGTACAAATACCCAGACACAAAATAACTAGTAAAAATGAAAGTACCTCATTGATATTTTGACTTAAGTAAAAGTGTTGGCTACTGTACCGTAGCTTTCTTCTACAGATGAGTGCTCATGCAGATCCTGACTATAATTTACTTAAGATCTGCTTGTACTTTGTAACAAAGCACTTTTACAAAGCACTGTAACAAAGTACTTTGGGTTTCCATTGAGTCCACAGGCACCGTTGCGCGCATCACAAGCATATTACTGTAATTATGTACTTGCTGTATGACAGTAATACACCCTGGAATTAGTAGCAGTTACTATTCAGAAAAACGAGGGGGAATTATTACGTTGAAACCCCCCTTAGTGTGATGTGGTGTGATCTGCATCACATTAAATACTGTTTAACACAAAGCACTTAATTGATCCGCATTTATCTAGGCTCTCAACGGAATGTAGATAATTTCTGCCTTTTTTCTTCTCTAAAAGCAGAATCCTGACATACAAATCTTCACAATCTGTTTTTCTGGGTTTTATTTGGTTATCCAAGTGGCTGCTCTGTAAGTGTTGTAGAATTAACGACAAAGACACAAGTGCTCTTGCTGAACAAAGGGGTGTCGTTGACTCTTGAGGAGAAAGCATGTGGGATAATTCCTCATGTGTTGCAATCAGTGTTGTGTAATTAGGATCTCGCACGTTCAGCAACACTTTGCTCTTAACTGGTAGATCGTGCCATTGTGTGTTTATTTTTGTCTTACTGTCCTCATCTCTGAATCTCTCTCTCTTTTTCCTGCCACAGCAGCTCTCTCTTCTGCCGTTAATGGAGCCACTGATCGGGGTGAACTTCGCCCACTTTGCTCCCTATGGCAGTGGCCAGCTCAACGGGGAGAGCCTGCTGTCTGGGACCTTTGGCAGCGCCTCCCTGGACGGAGTGTCAGACTACTACTCCCAGCTGGCCTACAAGGTAAGCGACAGAAAAGAGGTGGTCGGCTCAATGATCCCAATGAAGTGTTAAATTCAGAAACAGTATGATTGGTTTTGATAATGCTGAGCCAGAACTGTACGCATTTAGATTTTTATATTTAAATCTAATTTTATGCCTATATCACAGAATAAGCTTATAACCGTGTAATAATACATGTCTACCCATTGCAGAAGAGCTTTCTATTGACATTGAATATTGGAACATAAAAATTGGGGTAATCGGTTAATTTGCTTTGACCCAACTGATGGACACGCACCTCATTCACATTCTATTTATTGCATTTCTAACATTGGCTTAAATTTTACACAACCATTGCAGTCAACTCAAATAATGGCGATCAGGCATATATGTAATAATTGTGACAACTCTATTTATATCTGTAACCTTTTAAAAATGTAAGCAGCAAAATCAAAATGGCGTACTCTCCTGTACTCATGTCATACCTCCCCACACGCAGAATATTTTCCTTGCTGCAGGCAACCATTTGCTCAATCTTTAATGATTCCTCTTGAAACTATCAAAATTTCTGGACAGTCTTTTGTTGTTAGCTGTGGTACGACGAAACACAAACAAGCTAGTCATGTAAAAGTGAATGCAAGGTCCTTGGTTCCTGACCATTTTCAAGTGGATGGCAGCGGGTTCCGACACGCTGTGCTGACACTGTGCTGCTCTGGTGTTATTATAGCAGAGCAACCTGAGCAACCCCCCCACACCGCCAGCGTCACTTCCTCCCACCCCACCGCCTGTCAACCGGCAGAAGATGATCAACGGCTTCGCCACCACGGAGGAGCTGGCCAGCAAAGCTGCTGCCATGGGTACGAGCCTGGAAATGTCAAAAGAAAAAAAATGAATGATTCGCGCAACAATTTCCAGCATCATTAGAGCGTCTCTGTTGTCCTTGTGCCCAATGAGAGAACCAAATATTTACAGCTTTGCTTGTAATGGCATTTTTACAAAATATGAAGTGAAAAAGTGTTGGAATGATGGAAATGTAATAATGATCTTTTTTTCATATTTTTGTTTGTGCCTTTCCTCCAGTGTCCAAAGGCCTGGTTCCGAAGCCGCTCCACGTCCCTTTCAGGGCGGAGGAGGATCTCCTGGCCCGAGCCATCGCTCAGGGCCCCAAAACCGTGGATGTGCCGGCCTCCCTCCCCACCCCACCGCACAACAATCAGGAGGAGCTCAGGTAACGGGGACGGCGGCAGATGGTGCTTCAGAGCTGTGCGTTGCAGCTGTCTCT
>OMKR01022287.1:0-10630 GCA_900302355.1 Cyttopsis rosea | reverse complement strand
TAAAAATGATTTTTTTTTTTTCATTTTTTTTTTTTTTTTTTTTTTGCTGAGCTCTGCTTATTGGACAAACATAATGACAAAAATAATAATAATCACCAAGGTTTTCAAAATGGTGTGTTCTAGTACCTGAGAGACCAGACAGACATGCTGGTAGTGGGAGTCATTGGTCTCCAAGGCGCCGGGAAATCAACTGTCATGTCCCTCATCTCTGCCAACACCCCCGAGGAAGATCAAAGGTAAAGTTGGTAAGAATACAAATGAATTGGTGATGATATTGTTATACCTATGTGATTTATCGAATCACACAATGTGCATCGGCATTTATCCATCCAATTCATTGCAAAGCTGTTTCCAAAAATAACTGTGCTATGTAATGGATTAATTGAGTAATAACGTTAAATGATCTGTGACATTTTGTAAAGGGGCTTTCATGACTTGCAGTGACAGAATGGCCTGGTCGTCACATTTAGTTTTGCCGTTTTGCATTTGCTTGCCTAGGAGCTATGTGTTTAGGGCGCAGACTCAAGAAATTAAGGAAAGAGGAGGAAGCCAAAGCACAGGAATCGATTTCTACATCACACAGGAAAGAGTCATCTTCTTGGATACGCAGGTAAACATTATGTTGCTGTCATTTAATAACATCTTTCAGAGCTATATGTCCTTAAATGCACACTGTGAGAATGTTTAGTGTAGGAATCAAATTTAAGCAAATGAAAGTTAAATATATAGCAAAATAACAAAATGCATTTTGTGACAGATTTTTTAGATTTTTCTTAGATTTTTATCCTGTTTTGTTTCTGTCCTTTTCTGTTGCTTGTTTGCTGTGAAGAGATCTCAGAAGTCTTATATTATACCAGATACCAGATATCGTGGACAGACACATTCCAAGGAAGAAATGTACACTGCTCAAAAAAATAAAGGGAACACTTAATCGTCACAGTATAACACCAAGTCAGTTAAACTTCAGGGATATCAATCTGTCCATTTTGGAAGCACAAGTGATTGTGAATCAATTTCACCTGCTTTGGTGCAAATGAAATGGACAACAGGTGCAATGGAGAGGCAAAAGCAAGACAACCCCCAAAATAGGAATGGTTTTGCATGTGGTGGTCACAGACAATTGCTCTTTCCTTATCCTTCCTGACTGATTCTTCTCTAGTTTTGTGTTCTGCTAGTGTCCTTGTCACTACTGGTAGCATGAGGCAGTACCTGCAGCCCAATCAGGTTGCACAGGTAGTCCAGCTCCTCCAGGACGGCACATCTATACGTGCAGTGCCATGCCAACACCATTTCCATCCTTTTCACAAAATCCACCACCATCTGTCCTTGCACATTCCTCTCCTTGACACCATACTCACCCATCATCTCCTCATCACGATCATCAATTTCCAGCTTTATACTCATTACTCTGTCCGACACTCTCTTCATATCCAACACACTCTTGACATACTCTTCTTTCAGGATCACCCCGACCGCATTTCTCCTCCCATCCACACCATGGTAGCATGGTAACAGTTTGAACCCACCTCCCATGCTCCAGGATCCCCTTCCACCTGGTCTCTTGCACACACAGTATATCTACCTTCCTCCTCTCCATCATATCAGCCAGCTCTCTCCCTTTACCAGTCGTAGTGCCCACATTCAAAGTTCTGACTCCCACCTCCACACTCCTACCCTTCCTCCTTCCTCGCTGACTCTGGACTTGCCTTCCCCATCTTCTTCTTCGCCCAACAGTAGCAAAGTTTCCAACGGCACCCTGCAGGCCAACTGTACCGGTGGCGGTCATTGCTAACCCGGGCCTCACTGATCCGGTATGGAAATATGATTTGTGATCCACATATTTGGTTTGGCATAGGTTTTATGCCGGATGCCCTTCCTGACATAACTCTCCCCGTTTATTTAGGATCGGCACTAAGAATGCCCTGGCTTGTTCATCCCCAGTGGCTGGGTTCATTTGTATAATATAAATTAACAAATAACCATATTTCATTGAATTGGTTTGCTGGTTTGCTTTCGACTATAGGCCTTTGAAAAACAATTATGCTTCGCCAAAGTGAATGGTCATGGAAACAATACCACAAAAACACTTCTCACCTGTGGCGTAACTCACAAGCAGGCCGGCCAGGATGGCTGAGCTGGTGCCCACCGCCCCAAAGTAGAGGTAGGACATGCTGTAGAACTGATGCAGAGCCCTAGGGCAGAAACAACTTCATTACTGTTTGAATTTCTTTGCAAATTCAATTTCAGACTTTACACATGCAATGGTTCTCACCCTGCACTTCTTCCTGTGATAATGTTTAATGCTTTTATTGGTTGCATGTAGTAATCTTGGGGTAATCTTAGGTCTGTACCAAAGTGCTGTGCAACAAAAGTGAATTGTTTCAACACATACACACACACAGATACTAATACACATATAAATACAGGTGAATTTCAGAACAGTTTCAATTTATAACAGAATGCAGGCACACAAATACAAAACATTCAGGAATAAGTCACAGGGAGAAAAAACAGATTTTAAGCCAATTTTTGAAAACACCAACCCAATCGGCCGATCTCACGTTATGTGGCAGAATGTTCCCTGTCCCTGTAGGTGTCCTCCCAACAAGCTGTCCCTGTCCAAGGACCTTGGGACAGCTTGTTGGGAGGACCTAACAGGTCCACCATTATGGTATGGCAGGAGCAGTTCTTACGTGCCCCACTCATTCTAAGTCACTAAAAAAAATTTTTTTCATATCATTGCTCTTCTTCTTTCTAACTTTTGGCATTGCTTCATCACATCACACACCCTATGTACGTGGTGGCTGGATGTAGGGACACAGAGCGGGAGGGTCTATCTGTGCTCAAGCTGTCGTGGAGGGTGACGTTGGCCTCTAAACACTTCCCCGTGGGGCTCGGCAGGACTCCCATTATCTCATCGCTGGGCGGGTAGAGAGTGGAACCGACGGCCAGCCAGAGAGAAATAGCGAAGCCCACCGACACTCCAGAGAAGACCCCCTGCACGGCAGAAAGGGAAGAAATGTTGAAGTTCATAGGAAGGTACTTGTTAGAGAATGCTATATTGCTGTGATATAATGCAGTGTTTTAAAATGAGCAATATCTTTAGGACTAGCTCGGAGCCACTGTTACTGTGGAGGCAGCAAGAAAATTCATCTTCAGACATATTTTTGTAGTGGGTTGCCATTGTCGACATACAGAATACAGTGGTGGGGGATTTATTGTTCTGCAATTTATTTTTTTACAGAATATTTAGTATGTATAGGTTACTATTATGAAGGCAAAATTCTAAAACATCTGTCATACTCACTGCTTTGTTGGTGGCTGGAATGAACATTCCCAGAATGAAAGCTCCCAGAATGGGACCACTGACCAGCCCCATGACTGTGAACGAACCCTGAGAAAAGAGAACACACATATCATGTCACATTACCAACCTATTTGACCCATTTGACCCTAGTTTTTTTTATTGTTGTGGAGATAACAAAAAAAATGACTGAGGGACGGAAGAGAGAAGATACAACCACTTTGGCCATTGATGGCAAACATGTGGCTCAATAGACGGCAAACATGTGCAAAACTAGTCGTCAGTGCAACTTTTTGTCTTTTCATGTGTGAAACACATTTTAGGAGTAAAATAGGACCTTCAAATGGTGACTCATATAGCGTTACATTTTAAAAATGCAACATGTGGATATAAAGGCCAATTCTGTGTTATTGTAGCTCTCATTTGCCCATTAGGTGGTGTACCTGCAGAACCCCCCAGTCCAGGAGGAAGGACAGAGCAGCGACAGTGATGCAGCCAGCCCCGTACAGAAAAGCTGAAAACATAAAAACATCTAATTTGGAGTTTTTAATGGTTTGTTGGGTTTTAGCCCAGATGTACATCAGACATTTGGTTCCAAGAAAATATAAACTTTAACCAAAAACTATTGTAACTGATAGCTAAGGAGAGCAGGTCAAATATACACCAAAAGCCAAGCAGGGCTATAGGTGAAAAAAGCACATTTCCATTTTATACTCTGGAATGAATGTTTGTTTTATTAATTAATGATAGATTTGTACTCTTTTACTTATGTTTTAGTTATTATCTATTCTTATATTTTCAGTATATATATTGTGAATATAGTGTTCTAGTAATCTTCTCATACTGTACATGTTCCCCACTGAGCTGCTGCAACGCTCCAATGCCATTTGGCCTAAACTTCTAGACAGAATCTGTAGTGTCCTCTTTGATCTACTGTTGACCTACACAGTCCTTTGGAGATAAGGATCAACTTTTTCTGGGACAGGTTCCGCAGGTGAGGTTTCAGCAGGTCCTCCATGGTCACTGCTGCCATGGCATTGATGCTTGTGGAGGCTGTGCTGTGGAACAGTTCACCACTGACTGTTTAGTGATATTCACCTCGGAGGGCCACGTACTGTATCATAGATCAAGTGAGGCCGATGCCAGCACTTTCCAATGAAAGAATTGAATTGAACAAATTTTAAAAGATCATATTTCAGTACCTCAGCGTCCCGCTATATGCACAGGCAAGGAAGAGCCCTGGAAAGCCAGGGTGGTCCTTGAATATCTCCAGCACAAAATACGGCATGTACTTCAAAGGATCATAAACATGTAAGTTACCCTGCCTAGATAACTCACTATTCTATTATTATTTTATGTTTGCAGTTTATGTTCAATCTCTATTATCTCTGTATTATGTTGGTCCACAAAGATTCAATTGTGAAAAAATAATCAGTAATTCAATATCAAAATTTCAAAGATATAATAAATGTTTTGTTTTTTGTACCTGGTCTGGAGCAGAAATCTTCCCAGACATCAGAGGATCACAGTTGATATAGTAGACGAACATGACGATACCACAGGTGGCAGCACTGCTCACAATGAGACACAGGCCCACTTGGTTCACAAACAACGCCCTGCGGACAAAACACATTTACAGCTTTTTTCGGTGGCTATTAAAACGGGTAAATCAAACATCTCTGAAGAGTGGCTGAACATCTCTTTTTTTGCACTTACACTGAATGATTTCATTGTGAAATGAATTTGAAAAGCCTCCAGGTCTCTGAGCAATAAAGGAGGTGGAGTTCTACTTCACATGCTTCACTCCATATCTTCCCTAAAGGTTCAAGGAAGTTCAGATAATTTACGATGGAGTAAATCCGGTTCAGGACTCACCACTGGGCATCTCGTTCTGTTCTGCAGGAGATATAGCGCTGAACTTGGGCTTGGTTCACCCCGTACATGGACAGCCACACCAGCGTTCCCCCGACGGAAAGGCTCCAGAATGTGTACCGCTGCTGCGGGTCAAAGTTGAAGCTGGACAACAGTGGTAGTATGCACAAATAGTCAATGAATGAGATTGAACCAAAAAAAGTCCACAATGTTGTTGGTTACTTGAAAAACGAAGCGGCTTCTGTGTCTTGATTAGTTGGAGAGTAATACTGACATAACACTACATTAGTAACATTACACACCGATATGCATTGGTTAAACTATATGTGCATTGAAGTATAAATGCTGTTACGCGTTAAAATTAATGCGTGACTCATTGTAGGCAATCTCCAGTACACGGGCAGGTCCACCAGCCAGAACCGTGCCCTGGATGTAGATGGCCAGGAAGCCCGACAGCATGACAATGATCTGGAACACATCTGTCCAGATCACGGCTTTCATACCGCCCTGTTGTACATAGATAGATAGTGCAGGGATGAGAAAATGACCCATTCCCCCGTAGAACACAGAGACACCCACACGTGCCTAAGAACAGACATAGTATGGGGGTTGAGAACTAGATTAGTTGGCATCCAATATGTTTAACACAAATCTCAAAGCAGATTCCTCAGTAGAGGGCGTAGGCTTTTGATTCCATGTATGTTACAGTGAAAGACAGATTAGCTATTTCCCCAGGATCACAAATCTTGATTTGGCTCTTCTGAGGAGAAAATAAAGAGATGCAGGCTTACCACAGTGGTGTACACGGTACATATGATCCCCGTGGAAAACAGAGAGACCCACATGTTAAGACCAGTAGCTGAAATAAACAAATATAAAAAAATATGCTGCTTTGGCCATGATTCTGGAATTCCTGTGCATTTATTGCAGCAGCTGGAATATAACAAGTAAACCAGCGTTTTAGACACTGATAATAATGAATTCGAATTCGATGGCAGTGAGGATGATCGTTAAAAAGGAAAGAACTCAATGATGATAATATTGTTGCAGGGAGTAGTATTGACTGTTGTGTGCGCATATGTGCCCAACAGAGGTTTGGAGTACACCACCTTTTACATGTACACACTGCGCCCGGTGACGCCATAGTTCTACTGGGGGACAACGCCCATGTGGGCCATGATGGCAAAACCTGAAGAGGCGTTCATCTATCCACACGACCTGCCCAATCTGAATTTGAGCGCTGCTTTGTTATTGGACTTCTGTGCTAGTCATGAAATGTCCATAACAAACACCATGTTCGAACACAATGAAGCTCATGAGTGTACTGTAACCAGAGTTGAGGGAGGCTGCCAAGCTAAAGGGTGTGAGTGTGTTCCAACTATCGAGGGATCACACTTGCGCAGCCTCCCTGGGAAAACCATTGCCAGGGTACTGGAAAGGAGGATCCGGACAATAATCGAACCTCAGATACAGGAGGAAGAATGGGGATTCCGTTCTTGCCGTGGAACAACAGACCAACTGTTTACACTCATGGATCCTTGAGGGGTTATGGGAATTTGCCAAACCAGTCTACATGTGATTTGTGGACTTGGACTGAAGTGGACTTGGACTTATGACCGCGTGGCCCGGAGGGTTGTGTGGGAGTTACTGGGTGGGAGTATGGGGCACAGGGGCCACTGCTGCGCGCCATTCAGTCCGTAGGCAACCAGAGTGAAAGTTGTGTCTGTATCTTCTGAATTCTGTGTTTAGTCATCTTTTAACTTGGCACGTACCTTGGTTGAGGATCAAGGCTGGTGCGTAGATAACTATCCCCGTGTAGAGTAGCTAAGAAAAAATGGCGACAAATTATGTGATTAATATTATTTACTGTGATGGAACAGCAATGCAGTATATGTGTAATGCAGTTTAATGCCGCTATTTCTTTTTTTCACCTTTTACGATAAGATAACATAAGATAAGATACGATAAGATAAGATAGTACTTTATCTACTTGCAAATTTAACACATTTCTTGCATTGGACATGAGCAAGTTTAGTGAGATTAAGATTAATTATTCATTAAAATAAATTAATTTGAGCCTAAATGAATTTTGACTGCTACTACTACTAATTGAACACTGAATGTTTTTTTTATCTTTACTGATTCGTCATCTTCAATCCCTCATACTATGTTGTGTAGACTAAACGAGCATAACTAAAGATGAAATCAATAATATTATATCTGACTATCATGTCATTGTTAAAGGGCATGGTTAGGAGAGTGTCACTGAATTGAGCGAAACAGCTCGAATCTGACTAAAACTATTAGTCTCACTGTGGCAAAAGCCTATTAGTTGACTAAATCTGGAAATGAACGTTAGAAATAACACTGCTTTAGCACCATTTCATTTTCATGCCATACATGTGAAAACAATGACACCCATGTTTGACTTACTGTTGCAACAAGAAACTGGGCACTTCCCATGAGCTGCATGCCTCTGCCAAATCTCATCTTCAGATACTATGAGAGGTATGACAGCTGCAGTTATTACATTCAACATCATCCCTTCACAGCAAGCGCTCATCCATCCACACTCTGTTTATTCGCGATGTTTGATGTATAGCAGGTGCACTGCAGGTACCACTCCCAGGCATTACTAGTACTCATTCCATTTCATGCTTGACCAGTAATCGTGCCTTCATTTTCAGCCCACTTTGCAATTATTGTATATGCTATTATTTTAGGGTATTATTTTATACCTCTCAACCTGAAAGTACACTAGGCTGATAAGCTTCTTACCTTAGCTAACCTTATCTTAAAGCGACAATAGACAACATTTTTGCTCTTACTTGTCATTATGAAGTTTATGTTGATTGGACAGTATGATGGCTGTAGAATAACGACACCATCGCCGTTTAGATTGGTTCCCTATAAGCCTCGATTTCACCATGCGATTCTCTCTGCCGTCGGGTACGAATCCCTGGGAAAATAATCAATTTACGGCAGCACGCCGCAGCAAGTGCGTCACCAATGCCCCACGCACGAGGTTTTTTTTTTTGGTTACAATAAATTAGGGCTACAAAAATGCACAGGGATAACATTTCAATGAGGAAATAAGGGGAATCATAAATATGTTTTTATATGTGTGAATCGTCCACCTCCGGACAAGTGGACGTGTGCGATCGGGGACGCACAACGGATGTGGAGCGGGGAGGGATCGAGAAATCGGCGGTGGTGCCAACCGTTTATTTAAATAAAAAATTCGGGGAAAATAAAAATCCAAGAGGACAGCGGGAAAGAAAGGAAAAATGCAGGAAAACCCTGAGAAAAATGGGAGGGCTGACAGCTACGCATTTCTTCATAGAGCTTGGGACTGAGGTAAATGTAAAGCGACCCGGTTGTCTTTGCGACAGCAGCGCAAACCATAATACCACTTGAAAAGTTATCAATTTCCACTATAAAACTGCCAAGAGTGGTGTACTTAGTACTTCATAAACTACATCGTCATTGTAACCTGCTGGACCACTATTGGTTGCAAACATTCATAAATTACACAATCGTGGCTTCACATTTCATGCACTGCTCAGAAGGAAGACAACAAACCTGATTAGTGCTTGTGATACCAAGTCTATAAAACACCGGAAGGAACAGGAAGGCCGTCAGCAAGGAGTTGATGCTTTGTCCGAGGCACATGTAGAGGAACTTGAGGCCGTAGCGCAGGGCTTCTGCAGGTACTCCCAGAACCTGCACCGCTGACATGAAACTGGCACAGAGAGACAACCCCACCGGCACCGCTGGCAG
Source organism: Cyttopsis rosea (assembly GCA_900302355.1). Classification (NCBI taxonomy): domain Eukaryota; kingdom Metazoa; phylum Chordata; class Actinopteri; order Zeiformes; family Parazenidae; genus Cyttopsis; species Cyttopsis rosea. Next base: position 1,674 of record OMKR01022287.1, on the reverse strand, counting down.
GCTCCTGCCCCCCGTGAAGAAGTCATCTGCCCGGGCTTCCTGCGGGCTCTTCTTCAGGGCCTGGAACAGCCCTATTCCCATGGAGACCAGCAGCATGGCAGCAAAGACGGCGTAGTCGGCTGGAACAAAGCCTGGTCTGGACAGGTCACTTCCGGATGATTCTTCCATGTTAGATGTCAGTAGAGTCAAGTCCCTTCCAGAGCCCAAACATCAGCATGAATATGTAAGAGTTATCTAACAAATGTTGTGTCTGCAATTTACAAGGGTATCTACAGTATTTAAGGTAAACCTAGGGAGAACATGTCAACTCCACACAGATAGGAGCGAAGATGAAATTTGAACCCAGGTCTCTGGAGCTTCAAGGCAACAGCAGTCCTTAATGCACTTACTTAATGAAGTACAACAAAATACTTATTTGGTTACTTCACACATTATCCGGTTACTTCTTTAAATCAAATCATCATGCAATCCCAAAATTAACAGTCACCAGAGGCATATATCACTTACCCTTAACACCTGTGCTCCAAAATCTACTCAAATTTAGTGAATGTCGTAATAGCCCACAGCCACATCCCCGTCTACCTGAAACAGTGTTTGTTTTCATAGATCAGAGGCTGCTCCATCCTGTCCCTGTTTCACTACTTATAGAGGGGACGAGGGAGGAGCAAGCAGCAAAGGAGCACTGCTCGATGTGAGAGGCTCTCAAAACATGCAAAGCAACTTGCATAGGCACTCCTTAAAATGTGGGCAGGTAGGAGTTCCCTAAATGTGCCAGCTTGATAATAATGTGTCTCTATGGCTGAATCCTGTGGTGAGAGCTGGAGAAAATATGGCAGAAATGCTGTTTGGCTGATAAGGATCTGGTGTAAAGATATGGACAAATGGAGGAAATGCATTATGCACGGCAGGCAATCGGCATGGGACCGATAATCATATTACAAAAAAAGTAATAGTAGTAATGAATAGTAGTTCAAATTGGCTAGATTGGCATAGATTGGCTCATACAAGCCTTAGTGCCTAAACCAGGTTGTGCAATGACTTCTTGAAACCACAGTATGTAACTAGTAGGTTAAGTCCGCCTCTGTCATGCCAACTTCAGTCAGCTGCATATGTGTAGCACAAGTCAAGACAAGCCTTGATTTTTCTTTGTCTGCTGGTACTGTCTGTTCCTCCTGCATGGTGTTCCTGCCTTGTTTTTGATATTTAAGTTCCGACCTAGCCTGACGTCAGACAGAATTGTCGACTCCGTCTCCATTGTCAATCTAACGTCGCTTCCACTCGAACCCATTTCCGTGGGGGAGGGAGATCACTAGAACCAATCACTAGAGACCGGCGTGTCCTCCTGAATTGAACGTCATTTTAAGTCGACGCTGATGCGGCGCCGTGCCAACACACCTGTATTGCCGGGATTTTAAGAGTGGAGCGGAGTGAATTAAAACAAAAAAGTAAGTAATTTGAACATTTAATCCATTTAGAACAGCCTCGATAGCAGCGTCTATCTTATCGGCCGCCATTGCTGTCATTACTCCTCCTCTGTGGCGCTGATTGGCTAATCGTTAGTCCTTCCACGGTGCTCATTGGACCGAACGTTTTTTTCCACCGGAGAAATCGCTGTTCCATGTCGCAATACCAGACCGTAAGAATCAGGCCACTCGGTGGAGTGGGCGGTTTAAA
>OMKR01022280.1:2071-13135 GCA_900302355.1 Cyttopsis rosea | reverse complement strand
ACCTCCCGCTCCAGTGTCTTCATCAGTACGGCTCAGGTGAAGAGAGAGCTGGGGAAACTCCGCACCAGGAAGGTTGCGGGCCTTGACAGTATGAGCCCGAGGGTCCTCAATGTCTGGGCGGACCAGCTGTGGTGGAGTACTCCAGGTACCTATTTAACCTGAGCCTCAGTCTAGAAAAGGACCCATCAATGTGGAAAACATCTTGCCTGGTACCAAAGAAAAGGAACCCCAGTGTTCTCAATGATTATAGACTGGTAGCCTTGATATCCCACATCATGAAGACCATGGAAAGACTTGTGCTAGGACACATGAGGACCCTGGTGAAGACATCCTTGGAAGCCCTGCAGTTTGCCTACAAAGCAGACATTGGCGTGGATGATGCCATCATCTACCTGCTACACAGAGCTCACTCCCATTTAGATAAGACTGGTAGTACTGTGAGGGTCATGTTCTTTGACTTCTTCAGTGCATTTAACACCATACAGCCCTTACTACTTGCAGATAAGCTGCTGAGGATGCAGGTGGACTCCCCCATTTTTCCCTGGATTTTCCTGACCGACAGGCGACAGTTTGTACGGCTGCAGGGATGTGTGTCGGACTGGGTGGTGAGCAGCACCACCAGGGGACAGTTCTGGCTCCCTTCCTCTTCACCCACTTTACCTCGGACTTCAGGCACAACACAGATACTTGCCATCTGCAGTACGTACGCGGACGATTCTGCTATAGTGGGATGTGTCAGTGGAGGCCAGGAGACCAAGTACAGAGGACTGACAGTTTTGTTGAGTGGTGTGAGCAGAACCACCTGCTACTCAACATCAGCAAGACAAGGGAAATGGTGGTGGACTTTAGGAGAACTGGGGTCCCCCTGTCTCCTGTTTCAATCCAAGGAGCGGACGTGGAGATGGTCCAGAGCTACAAGTACCTGGGGGTGCACTTGGACAATAAACTGCACTGGACGGGTAATACAGATGTCCTGTACAAGAGGGGCCAGAGCTGGCTTTATTTCCTAAGGAGTTCAGGTCCTTTGGTGTGTACAGGACTCTGCTGAACATGGTCTACCAGTCACAAAGAGTGTGACACCAAGAGGCTGAACAAGCTTATTAGGAAAGCTGGTTCTGTCTTTGGTGTCACCCTGGACACTGTGGAGGTGGTGGCCAATTGGAGGATGAGGACCAAACTCCTGGTCATCATGGACAATCCCTCCCATCCCCTACATGACACTGGCAGAGCAGAGAAGCTCCTTTAGCAACAGACTATTACAACTACGTTGCACTAAGGAGTGCTATAGGAGATGTTTTCTGCCTGCCACAATAAGACTGTACAATACCTCCTCTGGCTGGCTCGATCGGGGTGATCCACAGAGTAGCCCAGAACAGTAGACCAGAACGGACAAACCAAACTCTGGCTCTAGAGAGGGACTTTCGCCTTTTTCGTGGCCACCGTAGCTTTTCCTACACGGAGGGGAATTAAATTGGTTGCAATCTGAAACCTCACCACTAGATGCTAAATTCTACACACTCCAACTTTAAAATACCTTCTTACAAGTTTTACCGACATTTAACTCTTATTCAAGTATTGCAAGTGAGTATAAAGGCAAGTACTATATATTTGGAATCCGTAAGCACTAGGTTATGAAGATTAGGTAAGTGATTAGGTACTAGAATAAATCTAACCATTTTTTTCCCCACAGACGGGTGAGTACAAGGCTTTTCTTGAATTGCTCTCTACAGGAAATTATGATGTGTATGTTCAGCGGTAGGCTTAGGCTTGTATAACATCATAAAGGTTGATGAAAAGCCCAGAGATGGGAAGGAACAAGTCATCAAGACACTGGAGTGTGTTTATGCTTGTGTGCCAAAGCTGTTACGACAGGGCGGGGTGGAATTCCATTTCATACCAGCAGCTCTGTTAAAACAGCAAAACAAACCAATACTATGAAAATACACTAAATGTATTAGTCATCTGGGACAGAACCGCTCACCTTTGTTGGCTGGCTTGGTGTTTGTGTAGATAGCCTGTGGGATACTGCAGGGCTGGTGGCTTTATCTGAATCGGTGCTTCCCTTCGGTGGAGCGGTGGAGTTTGGGTTCACGCTGGCCATGGGAATGCTCCCTTGGCCAGCGTGTTGGTTGGAATTCCCATTCCTTTGTCCCGATTGGCTAACAATTTCATCATCAGACGGTTCAACTGCCTCTGCGCGTGGGGCATTCGATGGCGATTCACTGTTGTCTTCGAGTTTGAGGATGAATTTGGTCAGCTCCGTCTCCCATGGGGGTTCTTTGTCCAGGATAGCTGCAGCCCGGCCTGGCTCCACCGGCGCCACCGGCTCCACCTCTTCGTATTTCCACATGTTGGTGACTCCTGGTGGGAGGATCTTGCTGTTGGCCTCATCGTCCTTCTTTGCTTCTGTATCACCTGGTCTGGAGTTGAGGTGTGCTTTGGGATCGTTTGGTGAGCTGCTGGGCTGCTCCTCCTCTGAGCCGGGGTCCCTGAGCACCACTCTGAGCGCAGGCCTCGAGCTTACGACCACATGCTGACCCTGTGCGGACCCCTCTGGCCGGCCGAGACCCACCGGGGAGATGTCGGGCGACGGGGCAGTTTCCAGGACCTTCTTGACCGTGGGCCGGCCAGACAGTGGCGGCGGCGGGATCGACGTCTCTCGGACACCAGGGAGCCTGGACTTTGTCAGCTCCCCGACAAAGCTTGGGACTTTTTGTGGGAGCAGTGTTGTCTGGCTCGGGGGGTCTTTTTTGGCAAGAGGCACTTCTGCATTATGGCTGCCGCCAGTGGGTCGCTTTTTGGCCGCAGTGCTTTGAAAAGTGGGGATTCGAGATGTGCGCTGTTTCTCAGATTTGCGGATCATGTCCTCTTTGTCCTCGAGCCCTTGTTGACCCGTTTCCTCTTCTTGTGTGAGGCGGTCCAACACAACGGCACAGGACCTCAGACCCTGCAAATAATTGAAAAATAGTCTAGCTCATGTTAGAGGACTTTTATGTTTTTCCGCTGTATTAAGTCTGCTGGCAGCGCCACACTCATATTATTACACATATTATTATTGTTCTAGCCAGATTTTGACACAGTATTCATGAGCCACATACACGCAAAACATAAATACGACCAGATCGATCCCGACAGGTGTGCTATAGCTTTGTGAAAGGATTCGGCCAGCTGTTTAAGAAATATTCCACTTTTTGTGCCAACATTTTGCCCGAGAGTGTGAAAAAGTGTGTCAAAGAAATCCAGACATTAAACATTCAGGGAATTCCCCACATTACACACACAAGCACACGGGGCCAGCACACATTTACAATTTAATCAGGACTTTACTAGTATTATACATTATATGATCTTCTTTTTCTTGTTTGTTTTTTAATTGGCTGGCATCCAATTGTAATGTTGCATTACCGCCCTCTTTTGTTACTAAATGCTATCCAGTGTGTGCATCAGACTTATGATATATTATTACCTGCTATAACACCAGATGCAATTTTACTTGTGGCTATTTTCGTTATCACTCTCTCGCATGTGCGTGTGTATTTATGTGCCCTCTTCGTCTTTGGCGTAAACTGATAGCGTTCTTCGTTCTTCTTCTTACTGATTGCAGCTCCTACAAACACACAGCTTCATAGGGGGAGAGTTGTGACATCACAAAGACATGATGATGCCTCCTGGGAGCTCCTGGTAGCTGCAGCAACCAGGGGGCGGTACCATGTTGGGAATTCCCCTAATATGTTAGCATGGCTTTCCATGATCACTGGATATCTCTGCCGGCCAAATTCTGGAGCATTTGTGAATATTTCTTAAATTAATTTTGCACCAAGTATGTGTATATTGAACATGTTGTTTTGATAGATTCTGTATCTATGTGGCTCAAAAACTGAAGTAGAACCTAATAATAATAATAACTAGACAATTCCTGGTGAAATTGTAAGTGTAAGCTCTCTTAGCTTTGCAAATTGTCTTTTTTCCAAGTCACCAAAGTTAGCTCTTCAGCAGATAGTAGCTTGACTGAACTGGTGTTTTAATGACAGCTCGCATCCAATCGTAATGTGGCATTACTGTCCTCTTCTGTGCTATATCCTGTGTATATACACAGGACACCTGACTAGAACATGTTGCACTGACTCTTCTTCCCTTCCTTCCTTCTACATCCTTCGCTCCTGCAGGAGCTGGAACGCAAGTAAAGGAAAAGTCCACTCATTTCCTTCTTGTTTTAACTTCTTGTTTGTGTAAACCCTTCCTTTAATATTCACACCAGCTGACCTGTATTAGGATAAGTAACAACTTAGACACACAGACACACACACACAACAGGGCATCAAAATATCGCTCAATTTTAACCAGGTGACAAAACAGGTCCGCTAGCCCTTATTATTTACTAAACTGGGCTTTCCTTTGACTACACATGTAATCCAACTACACATGTTGCAAAAATATTCATACCATTAGATTTGTCACATCGGCAGGTTCGTCGTCAGAATGGGCCAAATCATCACTCTCCACCTCTTCGCTCGACTCAATGTCCAAAACATCTGGGTCCTTGGAGGATGAAATCAATCACATTCTCAGTTGCCATATGATAATGCATGCAATAATGAAACTCAACTTCTACTTCTAATATCTACCCCCATTTACCATTTTTCCTCATAATGATCTATAACCCCCCCTTTACTATCCTCTATGTCTATCTCATCAGAAACTTTGCATTGGGCCAATGACATTTTCATGTGCAAGGAATTTGTCTTGGTGATAGCTCGCGCATTATAGTGCGGGCAGACAAGTAGCATAAAAACAGAATGCTGAACAGTAAAAATGAGATACAATATGGATACAGAAGATACAAAAAAAGTATTACCCCATGTCCTCTTGAGTTTAACGACAGCTCACATCGAAATGTAATGTTGCATTACCGCCCTCTTTTCTGTTACTAAATGCTCCCCTTGTTTGTGTGTGTGTGTGTGTGTGTGTGTGTGTGTCCGTGTGCGTCTCCGTGGATTGTCACTGCAGGGGACGCGACCCCCACGGGTTCGGGGGAAGGCAGGAGGACACAGGAATGACGCTTTAACCCGCTGTGCGGGCATTTATTCACATACATAATTATAAAGTGTCTTTCTGACACTTGTGACAAGAGTGTTTTAATATACACTTGCTCCACTGTGCCTCCGACCCCGACCGACAAACACACCCGAACATTTAAGCACCAGATGTGGGCAATTTGCAATGCCCTCAACTCCCGATGCAGACGAGAGGAAGCCGACGCTGATCCTTCCAGGCTCTGGCTTCTTCCCCGTTGTCTGCCACAGTCACCTTGTCGTGGTGGAGAAGCTTGTGTGTTCCTGAGATCTCGAGAGCGATGCCATCTGGAGCTATGCTCCTGGTAGGGTGACCCATGGTGGTAAGATTGGGGGGGAGGTTCCTGACAAAGAGCAATCCAAGACCTCAACGGTGGAAGAGGCGGAGGATGATGGCTGACTTTAGGGGAGCATCACAATGGCTGGGAAGGCGGATGAAGGCTGCAGCAGAGAAGGGCCCCCAGTTGTCTTACCTCCATGCCAATGGATCCTGACCCAGATCTGTCAAGAACCGTGTGGTGGCTGTCCATGCCCAGTCTCCCCACGTTAAACAAAGTCACGCACAGGTGTCCTCCTATAATGGGAATCCACCCTAACATCCCGTTTTAAGTCCTATGTCGACTCGCAAGCGGCAACAGGGGGCAGGATTGTGAGATCGGGAAGCCCCTAGTCATGAGCCGGCACATCAGGCAGTGGGTTCTAGTTTCAGTCATTGGGCTCTTGGACCGAGGCAGAAAGAGCCCTTCGACAGCTGTACCCACGACTGAGCAGCCCTCATTAGGATCCATTCTGCTCACCCCACCTGGGGAAGGAAAAGGTGCCCTAAAAATAGCCTGCCTCAACTGGATCACCGCGTCCAGAGGGATCATCATACATGGTCAGGAACACAGAAACATGAATTTTGGAGCCTGGAATGTGCGCACCCCGATAGTACAACCAGTGACTGACCAGAAAGAAGAACCACGATCATTGCCAGAGAACTGTGGAGATGCCAGATTGACCTAGCTGCCCTTTCTGAAACCCGCCGGGCAGACGAAGGACAACTGAAGGAGGAGATTTTTATTTATTTTATTTTATCATTTTTTATTGTCATACATTTTTACCACACGCATGCAGAGGGTGGAGACGACCCGAACACACACACACGCAGGAGTGGTTCTGCACGTTTTTAGTCTGGGTCCTTATGTTGGAGGAGACCCATGCGAACACGGGGAGAACGTGCAAACTCCACACAGAAAGGCCCCTGATCAGGAGATAACCCACCGGAGCACAGTGCCAACAGTGCCCCAGGCGGGAATCGAACCCAGGACCTTCTTGCTGTGAGTAACAGTGCTGACCACTGTGCCACCGTGCCACCAAGATGAGATGGGTGGCTACACCTTCTGGCAGATGATGAGCCCAGGATCCATGGTGGGCTGGCGGGTTCGCGGCGTAAAGAGGTAAAAGCCCTTGAAAATAATATCATTGATCAAAAACGCAAGTATGGGTCCTCTGTGCAGCGCTACTGCACGGGCTTACCAGTGAGCCAACCACCAGGGGGCCCATGACAGCCCCCGCCCTTCGACAACTGGTCTGTTGCCACGGTGGTGTCGTGAGAGCAGCTGCTGGGACTGACCGTGACTGTGGTGATCCCCCCCGTTGTAAAATGTCCGGTGCTACCAGTAACACCAGTGTTGTCATGCATTTATTAACCGGTGGGAAAATTCCTCACTGTGACATCCCTAACCACTTCCCCTACCTTGGCAGCCTTCTTTCCTCAAAAGCTGACATTGACTCTGAGATCAGCCATCACCTGAGTCGTGCCAGTGGAGACTAGAGTCTTTGAAGACCGGGACCCACAGGCCAAAACAAAACTCTTGGCCTACAGAGCTGAGAGCCCTGGAACAATATCACCAAAGATGCTTACGGAGGATTCTGTGGATCAGCTGGAAGGACAGAAGCACCATCTTCAGCGTTCTGGAGGAAGCCAACATGACTTTTACATGAGTCTCACCATCACAATTATGCAGCACCAACTTCGATGGACAGGCCATGTCGTCCGCATATCCTCCCCAAACAGATCCTGTACTCCCAGCTGAAGGAAGGTCAACGAGCCCCTTGTGGGCAAAAGAAACGTTTCAAGGACAATATCAAGACCACTCTGAAGAAATTCAGCATTACATTAAACATCTGGGAGGACATTGCAGAGGATAGGCGCCCCTGGAAGAACGTCGTGCAGGAAGGAGCTGCACAACATGAAAGGGAACTCTGCCGTGCCACAGAGATAAAGCGGCAGCAGAGTAAGGAGAGAGAGAAAGAGGCCCAACCACCACCACTCACCCTTGACCTCACTGCACAAAAATATGTGGATCTCAGATCGGACTCTATGGCCATCTGAAGACCCACCAGTGGACGACCCTACAGTCATACTCGTTTCGAGTGACCACCGATGATGATGGTGTGAGAGTGATTGCAGCCCCTGGTGCTGTGCTCAACCTGTGTCCTCCCCCCTCACCATTTCGAGGAGGGAGGGCCCACTGGCGAGGGCTTCACTCCCTCTCTTTCCCAAAGACATCACATCACATGGTGATGCCCCCCGATTAACACAGCTACTGCAAATTTACTGCTATGACACTGGCCGTCACCAAGTCACAGATGCACAATATTACTTGTGGCTATTTTCTTTCTTCATGACTCTATTTAAAACATCTATTAACACAAACATCTATAACCTGAGACTGTTGGGGCCTTCTACAAAAAACAAAAGGCACCGATGTCCTACAGGTCAGGGTGAGCTGCTACTGCAGCATTGTCCACATCTCCATTTCGAGGAAGAGCAGGCAGAACAATCAATCTGGCAACTGGCCTTCCTTTAATATTCACATCAGCTGACCTGTACTAGGATAAGTAACACCTTAGACACTTACAAGAGGCATCATATCTCCCCATTTTAACCAGGTGGCAAAACAGGCCCACTACACCTTATTATTTACTTAAGTGGGCTCTCCTTTGACTACACATATCATCTGTTCAAAAAAGGTTCCTGCCGTTGGATTTGTCACCTCTGTGGGTTCGTCCTCAGAATGGGATGAAGCAGCCTCATCATCCTCCATCTCTTGGCTCGGCTCAGACTCAACGTCCAAAACGTCAGGGTCCTTGGAGGATGAAAGAAAATCACATTCTCAGTTGTGTTACGCGCTCTCCCTGCCGTTCTGTTTGTCTCTTTCTTTCTCTGTCTCTAGGTGCTCAGGTGAATTGACTCAGCTGAGGCCAATGATCATCAGGGCTCCAATATAAGTGGCTGCCAGAGGAGCGTGTCAGCTTTTTCTGCAGCATACCATGTTGTTTTTGTTTTAGGTTAGCCTTAAGTTTCATTATATTATGTTTCTTCTGATTTCAGAATGAAGATCCGGGGCCTGGTTTTCGTGGCATTTTTTTCTTTTTCGTTCTGATTAGTTTAAGGGAGTCACTGGGTCAGACGATCCAATGTGTGGTTCACCCAGTGTCTCACCTGCTATGTTTCAGATCTCCAGTCCTGTAAGTTTTTTGATTGAGACTTATGTTTTTTTCTGTTAACTGAACTATCTTTTTGCTTATTTGGACTTTAGGTCGACTCTTAAATATGTTGTGACATCAATTAAATGGGCTGGGCTCATAAGGTCGTAATAGTTGCAATATGATAATACAGACAATAAATCAACACCAACTTCTGACGTGAAACACATCTAGCTCATGGGATTCCAATGAATTGGATATAGCATCCTTTAAAGGCCACTAAACAATAGAGTCCACGATGTGTCCTCACCATTTTGAGGAGAGAGGGCCTACTGATGAGGACTTCACTCCAACTCTTTCCCAGAGACATCACATGGTGATGCCCCCCGGTTGACACAGCTACGACACATTTACTGCTACTGTACAACACTGGCCGTCACCAAGTCACAGATGCACACTCTATGCAAGGGTCATCATGGCCGGCTCTCGTCTCGTCGTCAGGTCTCTGTGCCCCTGGCTTTTGTGGGCATGTCGGCTCAAAACCGACTGGCTGTTGTGGGCGCGGCACACATTTCAAATCTTTCTCCCTTTCCATATTTTATATACATTATATAGATAGATGGTGCCGTGTGTACTTTTTTAAAAAGTAAATGGTGTAGCTGTTTGCTTAGCAAAATAAATAACCTCTTGAAAAAATTACGCAACTAGTCTTGCCATCTGTCCCTTAAAATAAATAATTGTCCTTATTGGAGATATAAAATGACGTGTTCCTTATTTTATCGATAGTTTAAGGGACGTTTTTCATTTTAAAAATAGCTTAATCATGAACAATGATGCAGTGGTCCGAGCAACCATTTTCCAAGGATCAGCAACATTGAGAGCGTATCTACCCTCTTGTTGGCTATGGCCCGTCGCTGCTCATTTGCATGAAGTTGAAATCTGCTCAACTTTCTTTGTCGCCGTGAGCTCGTCGCTGGTCATAGCTCCGCCTCTTGCAGCTGGATGAAGCCAAGCTCCATTTGAAATACATTGCAGCCTGTCGCTTTGCCTCCCATGTGCGCCGGCAGAGCGACCGTACCATTACTTGTGGCCATTTTCTTTCTTCGTTGCTCTTTTTACACAAACATCTATAACCTGACATTGTTGGGGTCCTTTCTGCAGCTGCCCCCAAATGTATGTTAAATATTTGCCCAAAAACAAAAGGCACCAATGTCCTACAGGTCAGGGTGAGCTGAGCAGGCAGAACAATCAATCTGGCAACTTCGTACAGTTGTACTTAAAGTCTTATCTGTTTGTGCTACTACGTAGTTGTTGCTTGCCTTGCCACAATAATTTCATTGTCCAGAATGACCTTGTGTTGTACTGTACATTTGACAAATAAAACACTTTGAACTTTGAACTGGCCTTCCTTTAATATTCACATCAGCTGATCTGTATTATGATAAGTAACACTTTAGACACTTCATCAAAATACCTCTCAATTTTAAGCAGGTGGCGAAACGGCCGCTACACCTTGTTATTTACTTAAGTGGGCTCTCCTTTGACTACACACATCATCTGTCCGAAAAAGGTTGGATTTGTCACCTCTGCAGGTTCGTCCTCAGAATGGGACGAAGCAGCCTCATCACCCTCCATCTCTTGGCTCGGCTCAGGCTCAACTTCCAAGACTTCAGGGTCCTTGGAGGATGAAATCAATCACATTCTCAGCCACATTATTATTATTATTATTATTATTATTATTATTATAACAACAACAACAACAACATATTTACAACAGCAAGGACACAGCTAATAGTGCATGGGTTAGTCTAACTTATTACAGTGTTAATACAATACATTGCACAGATATTACATAGTAATTGCATAAAGATCTCTATCCCCTTTACTCTTCTCTACCTCCATCATAGGGATCTCCATCCCCCTTTACTCTTGGCTTCCTCATTAGGATCTCTATCCGCGTTAGTCTTCCCCACCTCTACCCCATAAGGATCTCTAGCTCCCTTTATTATTATACCTTTATAGCACAAGGATCTTTCCTCTTCTCCACCCCATGAGGATCTCCATCCCCGTTTACCCTTCCCTATCTCATGAGGATCTCTATCCCCTTTACCCTTCTCTGCCTCTATCCCATAACGATCTCTATCCCCTTTTACTAAAAAATAAAACTTTAACGCGACCAATGCTGCTTATTCCTGTAGTTTAACTGGTTGTCACCGTGATATACAGTTGTACTCTCTCACGTAGCCTCTGCTAAATGAGGTAATGTAATCGGCTCCATCGCTGTTGGATGCAAAAGGAAACTTACCATGGCCGGATAACCGCTTATTTCTGATCTATCTCACACCCCAAATCGTAAAACCTAAATAAATAAAAAAGCTTAGTTAGGAGGGTTTCTATCCACACCGCTGTCTCGTATTATTATTAGCCCCGGCTAACGGTGACTAGCGAACGCTATACGTGGCCGAGAACTTTCAGCACAGTGGTGGAGGAAGAGAGGAGGCGGAAAAGCTCAGCACAA
>OMKR01022256.1:1833-14333 GCA_900302355.1 Cyttopsis rosea | reverse complement strand
TGAATTTTATGGGCAAATTCAATTACAAAAACATGGGGACATTCATTATAAAATGCAAAAAAGGTCCTTGTATACAGATTAGAGCTGCAACGAACAATTTCATTATCGATTAATCTGTCGATTAATTTCTCCATTAATCGATGAGTTGTTTTGTCCAGAAAATGTCAGAAAATACTGATAAATGTCGATCGCTGTTTCCCAAAGCCCGAGGCGACATCCTCAATAGCCTTGTTTTGTCCACAACCGAAAGATATTCAGTTTACTGTCATACAGTACTAAAGAAACCAGAAAATATTCACATTTAAGAAGCTGGAGTCAGAGAATTTGGAAATTTTCTTCTTAAAAAATGACTCAAAACGAATAATCGATTATAAAAATAGTTGGCGATTAATTTAATAGTTGGCAACTAATTGATTAATCGACTAATCGTTGCAGCTCTAATAGAGATAATAACAAAAAAATACCTTATTGTGCATACATTCCTCTAAACTCATTTTCAGAGTTCCAGGAGTAGAACTGGTTTAGTGCCCTTTGTCTGAATAATCTATTCGATCTTGTGCCACGGTGCCAGCCAGATGGGTGTGATGTGCCCATAGTTCAGAATGTAAACATCTGCACCTGACAGTGGGGTGAAGACTGTCACCAGGCTGTAGTTTGACAGCAAAACATTCAGTACCATACTCACAGTGACGTGCAAATGTTTTTGCATTTACATTTACTCCACCCATACTGGTTTTGTTGGGTCACGCAATATAAGCCGTTGCACGCAGTCCTACGTCAAACGCCACACCCATTCTCCCCGTCTGACATTGCATTGTTTACCTTCACAGGTCCCTGACAACATGAAGCAGCTGCCCTCAGACACCGTGAGGCTCCTGTCCAGTTCCCAAGTGATCACCTCGGTGGTCAATGTGGTGAAGGAACTGCTGGAGAACTCCATAGATGCTGGAGCTTCAAGTGTTGACGTGAAACTGGTATGGTCCCACATTGTCATTGCATAGATTAGGGCAATGATAATGGCATTTTAAGCAGCAGGAGTGAGTTGGATTAATTAAGTAGGTGTATTATAAATAGTACTACAGCCAAAGGGACAGAAACCAGAATAACATGCCTGGGTACTACTGCCGTTGAAGTTGTAATAACTGAGGTGTTGGTTATGGAAAATAGATGTTCTGAGATAGGTTCCACAATTTTTTATTTATTGATATTGTATGTTATGTCCTACTTTGACAAAAGCTCTATTTTCATCACATAAGTGTCAACATCTTGATAACGTGTTGTATGTAACAGATCTTGACTGTATTATCCCTACCAATAAATCTAATCCCAAAACAGCTGTTAGAACCTTTTACTTGTAATAACCTGAGAGAGGATTATTTCATGATTGGTGGGGTGATTACCATATCTGCTAAATCTACAAGCGGCCAGCCTCAACTTTTAACTAGCGTCCACATTTTGAATGTCACATTCCAGGAGAACTATGGGTTGGACCGCATAGAAGTACGAGACAACGGCCGTGGAATCAAAGCTGCTGACACTCCTGTGATGGCTGTTAGACATTATACCTCAAAAATCTGCAGCCACGATGACCTTGAGCACCTGGAGACTTACGGCTTCCGAGGAGAGGCCCTGGGCTCCATCTGTGCCGTGGCCGAGGTCAGAAGACAGAATTTATTTTAGTCATCTTAGACAAGACAGTCCACTCAGCGGTGAAACTGCTTTCCAGGAAATCCAAAGAGTGCAGCTGTTTTTAATTAAATTCAAAGATGGTTTAAAATGTCTGTTGATGTCTGTCCCAGTTTTTTTATATATTGCATTATGGTACTGATCTATTTCTCGATTTCTGTTCCAATAAGGACAAACTCCCCTCGAGTGCCGTAGGAAATGATGCACTGGCCAAACTCAATTGTAAAACAGGCTCATTGATCCTCATTGCATTTTAATTACCTAATTCATACATGAAACAATACAGTGTAATCCCTGTATGATATCTTCATACTCAGCATGTTTACTCCCTGCCTTGTTATGAACCCATGCTAGGCTTAATATGTAGTGGCAATCAAATCATGTTTTATGGCGCTTTTACTCTATTCATTGTGCTGCCATAGCAAATTTTACTCCAAAAAAAAAAACGAATTTAATTGTCTGGATCTGATTAATTTTTTGTTTTCTTCCAGGTAGCTGTCACCACAAAGACGGAAGACGATGAGATCAGCACCCAGTACTCGCTTGACGTCACAGGGAAGGTGGAGTCACAGAAGCCGTCTCATTTGGGCCAAGGCAAGGAATCTTGTATTACATTAGACAACGGGGACCTTAACAAAACTACTTTGTGACATCATTTAAATGCTGGTGACAGTCATCACATCTTAAGGCAGCCACAACGTTTACTCAGCAACCATGGAACCTTTGTCTCTTATATCATTTAATATTCAGATTCCTATGCCAAATTGCTGTTCTGAATTACATTTTGGATAAAATATTTACAATTTTATTTACCATAACAGAATAAACCAGAACTCATAAATGAGCGGTGACTTACTAATTATACGTGTGATAACAAATTGAGATAGAAGCCATTGCCTTATTCTATTGTGACATGATTCTAAACCTGCGTGAACCTCAATGACTCCAGAGCTTTGTCATGACTTCCTTGGATAGCGTGTTTGTTTCCAGAGTTTAATCACATGTGTTTTCCAGGTGCCACAGTGACCGTGTTGAAGCTTTTCAAGAATCTGCCCGTGAGACGACAGTACTATGCCAACACAAAGAAATGCAAGGAGGAACTGAAGAAAGTGCAGGACCTACTTGTGGCCTACGCCGTTGTAAAGCCGGGCTTGAGGCTCACTCTCACTCATAATAAGGTACACCATCTATCTGAAACGATCCGAAGCTGCTCTGCAGACTTGGTTACGAAGTAGAATTGGAAGTGTCGTTCCGACAGTCATCTCAAACGTTAAAGCTTTAAAATTATTAACTAACAACTAACTTCTTTCTACTTTCTAGAAAGAAAGTAGAAAGAAGTAGACTAGAAAACTAGAAAGAAGAATGTCAATGTATAGCCACCCAGTAGAGAGATCGCATAACAATTTTTTCCATTAAATTGGGTGAATTAATTCCTTCCTTTTTTATTTTAATGATTTAATTTATTTTTTCTTTGTTTTTTCCAGAAAGGTTAAATTCTCTATTAAGGCAATTTGACTTAACTCAATTGACTAGTACCAGATAGTTATCGATTGAAAAAATTGGAACAAGGTTGAATAAAAAAAATAGTAAAATGTTTACAAAGTGTGTTCTTGGAGTGTCATTTATATTGTTTCCTTTTTGGTAATAAAATGTTTTACTTTTAGTAGAAGACGTCTCTTTACATACTAGTTTATGTGGAGCCTTCGGATGTTATTAAAGTAACCACAAGGTGTCCTCATTAGTCTACAAATGTCGTGCTGCACCTATCCAAACCAATTGAAACAGTCTTGGAAGCATAAATATTTATAACATTTCACATTTGTGTGGTTATAACAATGACAAATGATGTAGATAATACGATAACATTGTCATGCTTTGTTTGTCATGCATGTATTGTTTTGTGTGCACACACGCCTATGTAACGACGCTTTCTCATCATAGCATCTCCACTTCTCTAGTGGGCTTTATTCACTTTATTTGCCCAAGAAGACTTTGTACTGTAGAAAGTGTAGAGTGCATTAAGTTCTGCTGCATCCTCTGGCAGGAGTTGGTGAACTGGAACTCCTCAATAATTCTGTGTAGATAGCCTGTTCTTAAAATCCTATTTTTTGGAGATGGTTAGGAAATCCCATCCAAATAACCATCTGTCAATCCACCTTTCGAGGCATTTTAAGACCTTTCAGGCTTGAGGCATTTGTTTCTCAGAAACTAAGCTGTTGACATTTGTTAGCCATGCTACCTGTTGACATTTGTTTGGTGCAACTCAGTGGAGTTTGTGCCATTTAGTTCTTACAAAATTGGGTTTTGAAATATGTTTGAATTTGCCCTTTAGGCATTTTCTAAAACACATTACACTGCTTTTCATCAGAGGAACCCAATCCGAAACGGGTCTTAGATCCATGGGAATCCAAATGCAGGTCTAAAAAGACATTGCATCGCAAGGGCATATTCATGTCTTATTATATGAATTGAGACCTTGATGTTGATGCTTTTATTTGTTCTAACTTCCAGCAGACATTTTAAATGTGCTGACAGGGTGTAAATGTCTCACCATGGTTACTTTGATGATCTGTTCATCCATCCATTCAGGTATGGCTTTTGCTAGTGGGTAGGTTGTAGTAGTGGATGAAACAGAAATTGAAGAACTCTTTGTATGTCGACATTTCTAGTCGTTTCTAGTTTTATTCCTTCAACGTAGATTCATCATCAGCATCAGTCATAATTCTGATAATTCCGCCTATGTAATCTTCACCCCCGTGTCTGCATAGCTGCTTGCTGTCCCCGTGCACTCATGTCTGTCCGACAGTAAAACTTAAATTTGCCTGATTATGATGCCTGAGTAAGCTAACCACACAGCTGCCAACCTAGTGCTTGGGTTCTGTTTCAAGCCGTGTCCAGTTTGTACACAACGAGGGACGAAGCAGATGACAGAAGGGACGTCATGGGAAGGGGGGGGGCACAGTCAGGGAGGGGGCACACGGCCACCGTAGACCCTTCATTGAAATCATATTCATGCTCAGCGGGGCAGGATAGTGCCCCCCCTCCCCCCATTTTGTGGCATCAGCACTCAGTAGCCCCTATCCTGTATCTCGAACTTTGCTCTTCGGCCTGTGTCGTGTTTCACAGCTTCTCCGAGAACTGTTTACAGGAGCGATCCGTTTACATGTGCCAAATTGCATATTTCATAGCTGGGAGGAGGACTTCTGCAGAATGCATGCTTTCAGAAATCAACACCCAGAAGATATACTAACTGCGGGGCGACTAACGACAAGCCCACCCGTGGGTGTGAAAATATGTGCCCTGCATTTGGTTGCTTTGACAATGACTTGTTTGATATTTGACATGTTCATTGAGATTTGATGTTCATGGGACATTTTCATATTTCATATTATAAGGTTTACGGGGCTATGTGTGTCATACATTTGTATTTATCATCTTCCCTTGTTTATGCCTTGGGCAATTTTTGTTTGAGGTTGATATATATTTTCAAGAATGATGTCTTTTTCTAAAGGTTCTGTATAACTTTGGAAAAAAACATCATCCTAACATCATTATTTGTTCTCTAATATATGATACTTTCAATGTGCAAAAGTGCTTTGTCAAGCAGAAAGGACATGTATCAACACTATTATTGTCATTATTCATAAAAATACATTTTACAACTGTTGTATAATCTTGCTGAAATTCTCTAATCACTGTGGATTGGTGGCCCAGTTAACCATCTTGACAGGTGGGTATGCAATCTGGTTTGCATGGAGTCATTGAAGTTTACCGCTTTCTTGTTGTTCCAGGTGGTGGTTTGGCAGAAGGCCAAGGTGGCTGATTACCGAAGTGCCCTCCTAGCTACACTTGGGCCCAGCGCAGTTGCCAACCTGCTCCCTTGCCACCATCACCAAGAGCAACCAGAGGTTAGCTAAGGGGAAAAATGCTCACATGAGACTCCACTACTCGGCAATTTTCAGCATCAAAATATTTACAAAATACTTTTGCTTCATGCTGTCACAAAGACAAAAACTAGATATTGCTGTAAGGCTCTCCTACAGTACATGTTTATACCAAAGTGACATTGCCCTGGTGATCTTAGAGATACCACTGTTGAGCCATGCTGACAGAACATATGTCAAAAACAGACATGGATGCTGTCATTTTTTGCCTCCCAATTCTGGCAAGATGAAGCATGAATTCTGTTCTCTTTTGGATTATCTTCTTTGAGCAAGCAGTGTATCAGACTTTGTATTTATCCTCTATTTTTATATCCTATGTGTCAAAGTCAAACATCCAACAAGTCCTGCATGAACTCTCATGGATGAGCGTCATCAGGAAGTAACATGAATAATACATTGCCTGACTCTTAAATACATCTCCCGCAGTCCTGCCCTAAATTCAGTGCTCCCATAGCCTTTTGCCCTTCATTATGGGTCCATTATGGCAGTTAAGCTGCCGAAGACACAGGCCTATCCCTCATAGAATGAGAACACGCACGTTATACTTGGCTGTGAGCTAATAACCTCATCATGAACGCCTGGTCTCAAGCCAGCAAATGTGGTCAGTTGGTCGCTTGCCAACTATTTCCTTGACCTTTTCTTGTGTGTTTTTTCCTGACGAGGAGTGAGTGATTTCTCGTACTTAAGCTTTGCTGTGCTGCTCGTAAGTGAATTACTGTTTAGCGGTAACTTTCTGCTTGGTCACGGTAGGTGTCATGTGGCTGTTACCTGCCGCAAAGCTCCCAGCTAATGTGGTCTGACAGATATGGAGCAGCCCTTTTCACCCCGTTTCTCTCTCCCCCTTTTCTCTTTGTTGTTGTTATTTTGCTGTAGCACTTTGGTGCCCGGTTATGAGAACAACCTTTCACCTTTTCCCCCGTACTCCCTGTAGCAATGAAAGAAGCACTTTTCGCTTCTCCGCTCCTGAGGCCAAAGCTTAGCGATCACGGAATCCAGGTTGACAATCCCAGAGGGGCCTCGCGCGGGGAGAGTTGTTGTAAGAGCCATTCCTCAACAGAACAAAATGTGACACTCATTTTTGGCAACGTTACTTCGCACAACCGCGGCCCTTCGGGGGCCAAAGGTGCCATTCGTGCTCTCATAAAGTGACCCTAATGAGCAGAAATAGAGGGAAGCATATGTGGCTCAACCTCGCGAAGCAAAGCATTTATTAACTTCATTGGCTTGCATTGCTGCTAATAATGAGCTCCGGGCCATGTGAAACAATTGTGGGGCTTTTCGCCTGGAATCTGTAGAAAATTATAGTTTTCCATAATTCTAGATGAGACTACATTGTTCACTGTTTTAAGAGTCATTGTTAACCTGTCCAGTTTTCTGTCAAGTCAGCGTAGTTCTGTTTTAGCATAAGTAAAGTTCCTCGTTTTTCTCAGGGAATTGTTCCTGGATAGCACATGTAAGCTGTGTGTGGTTGGAATATTTTAAAAGTGGACCGTTTCTTCGTAAGTTCTCTTCAGATCTTGCAGCTGCAACGCTCCTGCAGGCTGTCTTTTTCCTTGAGAGCCGTTTGGAATCGGCAACCAGACATTAAGTTAGCTGACTTTTGACTGTTTTGTTTTATTTCTTACAACTGTGGAGCAAACTTGTTTCGGGATAAGACCGGTTCATTCAATGACGCTTTGCAAGTACTTGCTATTGCCAATGCTGAGTTCCTATCGGCTTGTGCGCAACCAGAAATAATGGCCTCATTCATTGCTGCACAGTCAGTGAAGTGGATCAACTGTGTCACACTAATTGAATATGTTGTAATGGTAAAGTGTACGTAATGTAAACCCCTATTGTCCAGCTTTCAAAACTTGTAATTAGAGTGTTTGTTAAAGCTCCAATTAGACGCCCCCTCTGCCAGCCAACTGCTGAGCATGTTAATTTTGAAATTGTTTAGCCATGGCATGCTGTGCGTTACATTGAGCAGTTTAAGTCATTTGTCTTTCATTTCGGCAACTTTCCTGTCGAATGCCTCCGCAAGCTTTTTTCCAATAAGGCTGTTTGGCAGCAGGAGTTTGAATAGTCTCTAATTGGTTTTGAGGCCATCATTTAAGCAATATTCTTTAAGGCATGGTTAATAAGGAATGTACTGTACCTGTAGTTGAATGTGTATTTTTGGTTATATGACTAACAGATCTGTAATGTAGCTGATTCCCATGTTGTAGTAGCTTCATGTTTAATTACTGTCACTTAATTCTTTTTATTTAGATTTCATTGGATGGCTTTTTCCCCAAGCCTGGGGCGGATTACTGCTCTACAAGCTCAACTGGTCACGAGAAAACATTTATATTTGTCAACGACCGGCCTGTCCAGCTAAAAGATGTAATGAAGGTACAGTCGTTTGGTGAATACACAAGTTATATGCTATGTAATCAGTGTTCATTTTTCCTTTTATCGAGCTTAACATAACTATATTCTTTGCTGTCTCCTCACCATGTGCATACTTTCTCCTGATATGATTTGTGGTTGACCGTCAGCTGTTGCGTCAGCACTATGCGGCTCAGTATCCTTCAGACTCGGCCCGCAATCGCTTTCCCACCCTCATGTTGAAAATTACAGTCCCGGCCTCCTCGGTAGACGTCAATTTAACGCCAGACAAGACCCAAGTTCTTCTTCACAACAAGGTGTCTGTTTTTTGTTTTTTTTACTTAATTCTGTTTCTTTCCACTGTGCAACCCAAGTTATGTGACTTACTTGATTAAAGTAGAAGGAGTAGTAGTGCAATCATAATTAACTAAATAAACGGATAACCTAGCCCAATCCAAGTGGGGATTTACATTTCCATAAGGGTTTTGTGTACCAGCTTATCTAACTGTTTGTGCCTGTCACTCAGGAAGCCGTTCTGACGGCATTGGAAGCCCTGTTGGTTTCTCTCTATGGCTACCGGCCACCTTCCGAGCCCACAGCTGGGGAGCAAGGCTGCAGTGGTGCGTCTTCCAGTAGCCCCAGTGCACTGCAGGCTGAGGCTTCACCGGTGGAAACCAGTGGAAGTTCAGAGAGGGACAACTTCCTGAGTGACAGCCACATCAAGGGTCTCGAAGCCGAGCCTAAAGCCTGTGACGCAGCTCCATCAACTGGGCCGAGCAACGAGACATTAGCGGACCATCAGACGGCAAACAGCAGCTCGTCTTCGTCCGTAGCCGAGGACTGGATCGTCAACCAGATTCCTGGAGGGCTGGAGTGCAACTTCTCCCTGTTTGACGACATGGCTCCCAGCGGTCCTGCCGCGGCAGAAACAGATTTAGCCCACCGGTCCCCGGAGAGACGTGTGGACAGCAGTATGTTGGGTGCTGACGCAAGCAAAGTTAAGCTGTCAGCGGAGAGCTGGAGCAGGGGCACCGCTCTGACTGACCCCACATCCGGAGACCCCCTACAGCCCGTCAGAATCCATCAGCCCTCGAGGCACGGCGATTCAGACTCGACCGAGGGCAAGGGTCAGCGCAGCCCAAATAAAAAGTTGCTCAACGCGATAACTGAGAAGCGAGCCGCTCTGACGGCCTACGATCTAATCAGCAGCCGTGCCATGCGGGCGCCACTGTCTCCCGCCGCCCTATTCGAGAAGGAGATAAGGGCCGAGGTCCTGAGGGAGAAGTCCTCCGCGAGCCTGCAGGACGTCACCGCAGCCATCCATGAAAGGTGGAAAAACTTGGGGGAAGAAGAACGCAAGAAGTGAGTTTCCAGGCGTTCGCCTTCCAAGCAGTTGTTTCCATGTACTGTAGGGAGGGAGGGAGAGGGGGAAAAAGGGATTGATCTGTCCATTGCATGCATAAAGCATAGCTTGGAAATGTTATCAATATGAGGTATGTGTATCTACCTAGTAAATAAATCAAAAATGAATTAAAATCATCTTATGTACCCAAAATACAAAAAATACTTTAGACCTTAAATTAATCCTATTGTCTGTAAATCAATACATTTGCATGTTTGATGTGCAAAATGCCATACCGGCCTCCTGTGACGGCTTGTTCAATTTGTCACAGCAAGAAAAATTACATTGATTACAATTCCCTTTAAAATAAAGATCAATGTGCTACGTGTCTCGACAGGATACCTAGACGCTTCATCATTCTTCCCCACATTTAGAAGGGGTACAAAGGCTTGTAACACCCATAGAATGTGTACCGATAGAAGTAATTTTGTACCTCCGGTGAAATATTGTCACCGTATACCTCACTGGTACAAAAATGTCACAAACTTGGCCTTTACAGGATACTGCTGGCATAAGATATAATGCTGTACGTTATCGTCTCAGAGTGTTGACAAGTGAGCTCTCCCTTTCTTTTTACTCTCAAGCAATTTATTCACTTATGTATTGGACAGAGTGTTTATGAAATCCTATGAGAGAGCAGAAGAGCGCAGCGCCGTGTACAGGCTGTTCTTTACCTTTTGTATCAAATCCATATATCAAATGGTGAATCTTGTCACGCGGTCATTAGTAACTTCTAACAAAATCCAGATGCACGCGGACATGCCAGTAAAAGAAAGTACACACTGTGCTATCTTCTGATCTCTATTCACTGAGCTACCCAGCTGGCATTATGGAATAACACCATTACACCGCGCTGAAAGCACTTCAACCCAATTATGTTAGATTACTGTGTACCAATTTGGAGTAATTGTAAGGGTGGAAAATGTGTATCAGCAGTATTCAGGGCCTTATATAAGGTATGGACGTGCGTATGGAAAAAGACATCTGTTTAGAATCCTGCTTTGCGTCGCCTTGCTGTTTTAAACGTGAAATAAGATGCGTCAAATATTTGGCTCCTTTCACCGCCACTGTTAAGTGGCACACCACTTCCAGGAGTGATACGTACAGCAGTTTGTGAAACAGGTCAGTTGATTAATGAGGTGCCAAAGTGTGAGCTGTAATGCTTAGCATAGAATATCCGCAGAAGAACAAGTTGGCAATTAATTTGCCCAGAAATGTATCATGTGCCAGCACCTTTTGTAGCTTCTTATGCGGAAAGTAGGTTGCTGACAAGTTGCCCCTGTTTTTAAATGCTTATCTGGAAATGTACAGTGTGTGGTCAGTAAGAGCGTACACAGAAACAGACACTTTACGGCAACGTAGTTTAGCATTGCAAATTGAATTAACAGTAGCAGTAGTAATTCCACATTAATGATTTGATAAAACCCCTGCAGGTATGAGGAGAAGTCCAAAAAGCACCTGGAGCACCATGACCATCGGACAATGCAGGCCTCGAAGGAGGTAGAGAGGCGTTCGAGCATCGAACCCCTGCAGAGCCGCCCGCAGGGCCTGAAACGCAAGGCCCCGCTCTCCAACCAGCAGCTGCTGGACCAGCTCTTCTCCGCTCAGCCCCAGAAGAAGACGGTGAAAAGCCCCGGAGCGAGGCCCTCGTGCCCCCTCCCCTTCAGCGTGGCTGCCCTCAGGCTGGGGCTTTGTCGCCTCTCATCCCAGAGTGGCCCAGCAGGCGCGGCACCGCGGGGCCTCCAGCTAGTAAACCGACTGGCCTCTCAGAGCGCCTGGGTCGTTTTATGTGGACGAAAGCTCACGTTGTTAAATCCATTTCGGGTAGAGGAGGCCTTGCTGTTTAAGAGACTCCTAGAGAATAATATACTTCCAGCAGTGAGTCTGCAGAACCCTATACAGTTAACAGATGGGTAACGTATCACTTGCTTCTCACCTACCAGCAAAATGCCACTCCTGACAGTCTTGTTCCTAGCTTTAATCCTCACGATCATTCTGTTTCTTCAGCACGTGTGGAGATTTATTAGCATGTGTGTAGATCAGAGGTGGAAAGTAACTGCTACTTTTGATGTAATTCCCCAAGATACATGAATTATCAACATCTGCTTGCCCCTCTCTTTTGTTCTAGTCTTCTAGGGGGAAGTGAATATGTTGAGGAATTGTGCAACATGGAGAAGGGCATTCCTGAAATGAATGGAGGAGTCTTCTTCTCTGATCCCAGGCTTGTGGCGAATGGGTTCAAAATCAAATTTACTCAAGGTAAATTAATAGGACACAAAAGGCAAAATGT
Source organism: Cyttopsis rosea (assembly GCA_900302355.1). Lineage (NCBI taxonomy): Eukaryota > Metazoa > Chordata > Actinopteri > Zeiformes > Parazenidae > Cyttopsis > Cyttopsis rosea. The sequence continues at coordinate 2,662 of OMKR01022256.1, read as the reverse complement.
AGCATTGGACACGTATTGCTGCGGGATTTTATAAATTTACAAATATATATACTAATATATATTTGTGGTCAGTAAAATGGTTTTAAAATCAGAATTTTTATTAATCTGATTACTGATTATGAAAAGAAAATGTTATTTTTTTTAAATTACATATTTTATAGAAAAGGAATAATTGTGTTATTTTTCTGTTATTTACCCGTTACACTCGGGTAAATAACTACTCCTTAGAGAAAACAGGCTTTTTTTTTTTTTTCATTTTCTCGATTCATGCTGCTTAAAGGTCTCTTGGATTGTCCAATTTTACATAACAAAGGTTGGAGCCACTGGCCATCATTAATGTCATAGTTCACCAATCATTTAGAAATGTCAAACAAAGTCCCGAGCAGCCGGATTACAGTCAATTATTTCTGACAGAATTGCTGCGTCAGTATTGGATTAGTTGTGGAAACGACAAAACATCCCATTTTCTCCTGTAATCTGCCGACGCGCAGAACAACGAAAAGTGAAAGATAAACTTTTTGACAATTACTCCCTTGTCGATTGCGATGAAAAACTAAATTTGAAACATATTTGATGTGTCTCAATTCATAGATAATGCTGACTAGATTGTGTGAAACGTATGTATTTTTCAATGCAGTTTCACTTTGCTATTCCGTGGCATAGCAGTTATGAAGAGGTTCTACCGACGTCCTCTATACCGGGCTTCTATACCGAGCCGCGGTTCGTCCTTCAGTGGTTTGTCATCATGATTAGGCCATAACACACATTTGCAGAAGATAACAGCAGTAGTACTGGAGAAACACTTTATTGATCCTGGGGGGGGGGGTTT